>JABCKB010000283.1:0-56645 GCA_013184455.1 Fusarium continuum
CTTAAAAACAATATAATATTAGTTATCTAAGGTGTTTATTATTTCTAAACATACTTTTATATCATATAGATTATTATAAAACTTAATACAGCGTTAGATCGCTCTGCCAGCACGTTCACATAGGGCGTGCACGCTCTATATGCTCCCATTTCCTATTTTCACTGCGGCGTAATTAGCAGGGGCATCTAATTCTTCACCATATTAGCCGCGGACGGCTTAGTCTATCGTTCTAGACCCCAAAGTTCCATGACCTATGTGCCCTTGCAGGCGGTCCATATTAGATCCACTCAAGAAGAGAGAAGACCACGCTTCAGATAGTTTAGCCTGCCCAGCGTCAATCTTCAAGTAAGCCGAACCACTCTGGAATGCCCTTGACCAGAGACCACAGATACTTCTCCCAGCAACAAGGTCTTTCGGGGCAGCGTAGGAGTCCTGTTCCAGTCTCTCCTCCACAGTTGACAGGTCCATTGGTGACTTGATAACGACATAGTAATCAAGCACTTCGTCTCTATTGACGGGATTGACAAAGGGCCATGCTAGCTTGTGATTCTGGATCTGGCAAAAAAACGTCGCATTTTGTTGAAGTGAGGTCTATGGCGCGGTGCTTGTGCTAGCTCATTTATATCTGGAGACCAGCCAGTTGCCCGGATAGCAGGGACGGACAGTGGATCGATGGGAGTGATGAGGCCGTTTGCCCATTGTTGAGACGGCTTGTGGACGATGTGGCTTTTGCTTAGATACCGAATCTTTGCTTGTACAACTTCCTTCTGCTTAAGAAGCATCCGGCCGACTTCGAGATAACGTATTCGGGGGACCATAGAGCATTGCATAAGTGTTCCTCCCTCGTAATCCTTGATGTATCCCATCCAAATTGACTTATCAAAAGTAATCTCTTTAGTGAAGCCTTGCTTTTAAAAGTACCCGGTTGCATAGTTGTCAGCGTAGGTTAGAAAATGCATTACCGGGGAGGTCCTGCCCGCCGGTGGCTGGGAGGGATTGCAGCTGCGGCTCTGCTGTGTCCATTTGCGCTCTGTGTTAGTATAAGTCAGTATCGCTCGCTCGATCGCTTGCTTCATGAAAATGTCGCGGACTGTGACGCACCTCGAGTTGATGGGGTGTGTGGTTTGTTTTCGTTCGGCTGCCCAGTTGTTTGCTGGTTGGGTAACAAAGATACATGTCATGTCTTCCGACACAGGATCACTGTATAATACGTCAGGTGAGGATCACCTCATCAGCCACTCTCTAAGTCCTTATAACCTTTGAACTTTACCATCTAATCGAATATGCCCATTACATGCCTCAAATTTCTCTGCTCTATTCTCTTCGCCTCCTCAAAGCCCATCCCACCGCTCGACCACTTCTGCATCTCATTTTGATTTGATCAAAACCTGTTTCATCGTCTCCGGCATGACCCTTGAGTCACTTACATAACCATAGCACCTTTCTCTTAAAGATCAACGAAGACTTCCTTGTCTAACCAGATTCGATCTTGGACGGATCTGCGCCCTGCTTCATATCAGCTGTAACCTCGTCATACGTCTACTGCGCCGAGCTTCTGCCACAAATCAATTTCAACGGGTCGAAATTATCGTCAGGAGAGCGAGAGCCAAGGAAGACAAGACCCGGTGCTAGCTTGCGGCCTAATTCGTAAATCAAAACTCGTTGTATTATGAAATCACTGAATGGCGCATGCCCTGATCTGGCGGCCACGTAGATGATCGGTGTCTTTTAAGGGTTTAAGGAAGACTCAAAGCAGCAGGCGATGAGCGGTTGGATACTTAAAACACATCCCCTTCAGTTAGAGAGTCGAGATAGGAGGTTGCAACGCCGGTATAAGTGCCATGGCCTGACAAAGCGGGCTCTTGAAGAATAGAGAAGGTAATTACTGTTCGAGATTAGGTTTCAGGGGCCATTTTTCTTTCCGTTGAGGGTAAGTTCTTTATTTGCAATGGAAGATGGATAATTTTATCGGACATTATTTTGCTCCCTTGTTCCCATAGATTCTGTCCACTCTTGAATGGTAAGAGTTGAATACAATAGCTAGTGTTGCTTACTTTGGCCCTGATATTACCGTCTGTCTCGATGTTGTTACCCAAAGATCCTTTGATAGGACTACCGGGACTCGTGCAATTCGTGTTGTCCTTACATATTGACCTTTGCTGGGATAGATGGATTACTAGGTCAGACTCAAAGGTATCGAGTTCAATAGTACCCAGCGGAGTAATCAAGGGCATGAGTAATTCTTCTATGCGCCATTATCCTACTCTGAGAAGCCAGTCTATTTACCTGTGCCTGTATACATGTACGTTCTAAATACTCTATGCAGTTGACATATGGTCTTGAAGCCACTTCTCGTTCTCTATCCTTATCGATCTTTGACCCCATTTTATAGTGAGATACGCACCAATAGCACCCCAAAGCGACGGAACAGCCCAACCCAGTGTATATCCTACTTCAACCGGCAACGTCCACGCCAGCGCGATGAGAACAATGCTCAGAATCGACCCTGTAATTGCCCACGCCCAGAGCAACTCGCAAAGCATCCTGCGAAATCGCGGTGATGCATTGTACCTAGCCAGTGCTGCTTCTCGATAAACCTTTCCACCTCCGCCATCGCAAGCAGTGATGTCTTCCATAATGCAGAATGTCAGCGGGGGGTAGATGTCGCCGATTACGTGCGAGCTTAGTCGATGCCATCGAAGGCGCCAGCCGAAGTGATATGCAATCCCGGTCCATATCATATACGCCGCGACCATGAGTATACCGACAGGCATAATAATACTAAGCCCTCGCATCATTGGCGGATCCGGGATACTGAAACCAATCATAAGGGCAGTCATAACAAAGTATGGTGGACCAAGTACTAGATGTACCGTGTCGAAGTTCCAGCGGCCAGCCCCTTTGAGTGGTCGATAGGTGTCTCTTTTCAAAGCAAGACGAAGACCTCGAAGCCCGTACTCGCCTCCCGATATGAACCCAAACATGGCTGTGATGATAGCAAACATGGCGCCGGGGCGAAGGTCGGTAAGGTTGGAGATGGTAAAGTAGAAGATAATCGGAATGAGCGTGCATTCAGTCAAAATGAGAAACCAGAACAACGAGATAGTGAGCTTGTGCTCTCGTAAGTTATACGGCAGAGGTGGAGGCCTTTGGGCGACATCGTCGGGGGGGTTATGTTTGCCAGGCATAGAAGGGGTGCTAGGGGCAGATGAGAGAGTGATATCCTCAGTCGCCGAGGTAGAGTTTAAATTCGTCGACATGGTGATTGAAGTTGACTGAACTGGCGTGCATAAGCTTAAAAATAAGCTTATTTCCAATCACGACATAAGATAGGTAGTGAGAGAAAAAGATCGGTTAAAAAGAAATTTGGCGGGGTCACGCGTTTTTATTCGAGTGCTAACTTGGTATTGCTATGGTGTACGTCAGTGGCAAATACTCTCCGACTACCATACGACGAACAGATGCGTTATGTCAACGATACTCTCTCAAGGAGAAAATTCGGGGGCCAAGACCTGCGAAATGCGGTAATGATCGTTCTACAAACCGTGGTAATTAAGCGGGGAACAGCGCGTGATGATGCTGCTCTTGCTTGGCGTTACCGCTGAGAAAGAACGCCAAGCCTAATTACAGTACTAAAACAAGATTAGTACTCTTGGGAGGTGAGAAGTAAGCATCCGGGAGAATGTAGTTACTATAGCCTATAGCAGAACAGACATGACTCGAACCCTGTACCTATACCGATGGCATAAGTTTCTCCTTTGCCAACAAAGCAGATGAACCATGTCTATCACTTTCCGTCGGTTCGTATTCTTCTCAGCCTGGTTCCTATAGAGAGTCCTCAACTCGGCCGTAACCGACTTGAATAGATGGCTGTCAGGCTAGTTCTCGCTCCATGTCTTTCTATCGCTATGGGCGGATTCCCTTTCAACATTTGACGAATCTTCCTCCGAGTCTAAGGTGCGGTAATAAGAGAGGCTCGACCACCTTTGATCGTAAGATATCCCAGTATTGGAGAAGTAGCTCATTAATTTCAATAATCGTTAATAGTTGAGCCTTTTATCCTCCAGCCTAATAGGAAACCACCGCGCTAATTACCTAGGCATACCCCCAGTGGTATTGTCAGCGGTAATCTCTAATGAGACAACAGCGCCTTCAAAACCGCCGGCCAGGTAAAGTTAGCTGTTGGAAAAGACCCCTGCGTATCTGCGCTGGGCCGACGTTCATGGTGACGGAAAGGATGATATGCTATGGATCAAGAAGTTTTCAGGTAGTCCTTGGGTCTAATAAATCCTCTACCGCCGCGTTATATATTACGAATTCGTAATATATCTAAAAGTATTACAGAGGACAGAGATCCCGTAACCTCGCCTTAGCTCCTCCTTCTAGCAGAGAGTCTGAAATAAAATGGCCTACTATGGTCTTATTGCAGAAAAATCCATTTATTATGCCAACCTAGACAGAAACAGACACGCCGACAAATACAACGTCTTAGTAACCCTTTAATAACGAAGTAATTACCTCCCTCAACTAAGTCTATAGTCTTCAGAGCCGCACCGGCGATAACGGCCCCGTCGTCGATGACAAGCTCCCCATGCAACCAGGATCAGACCAAGACGACAACAGAGGCGGCGGCTCAGGCAATCATTCGCCCTACACGACAAACCCTACACACGACAAACCCTACACACGACAAACCCTACACACGACAAACCCTACACACGACAAACCCTACACACGACAAACCCTACACACGACAAACCCTACACACGACAAACCCCTCCCGTCATGTCTAGCCGCCAAGTATACCACCGCTGCTCAGCTGGAAGAAAACGCAGGACTGATCGACCTCCGGTACGGACCCCCGTACGCATCACGATTCTCCTCAAGAAATCGGCGTCTCGCTCGCGTGCTATGATCAAATCATAGCTGATAGATGGGACGAGTATTTCTAAGACATACGCGGACTACATCACATCGCCAGAATTTCGTGTACGACCACGGAAACGAGTACTTTACGTGCAAGATCACCGCTGAGGTGGCGTGCTGCAGCAACTGCGAAAAGGTGGCAGAGTTGCCATCGTGCAATGTCTGCATACCCCGGCCAGAGTGCAACTTCAAGGGTTCCGGGGATAGCTGCGGGGAGTGGAGGAATACCTCGCAGCTGTGTCCGCCCGACAACTCCAAGGCCGTTCGGAAGGATACCCATAGGTCTATCTATTGGACCCTTCGCAGCGACAAGGCTGATGGTTTCTGGGACACTATTGTTTCTGATATCGGCGTCCCGAGGGACAATATCGTCCTTGCTGAGTGACAGTTCCTAGGGTAATCAGACAACCAAGGTCGATCATGAGGCTTTGGTGTACCACTTGAAGCTAGATGACCAGGAAAGCTAGGGTCGACGAGTAGTTGTTCATCCTCAAGACAATGCGGCCATCTTGAGTAAAGGGAGCAGACTATTTCTGTGAATATCTCTCTGTCGAGTTGCGCACCACCGCAAAGAGCTCGTCGGCTTTTCAAAGGGCATAGTCAAGCGTCGATGTCGAGAAGAGCTTGTTAAAGCAGATGATGTTTGATGGCGACGTCGGGATTTCTGTCTCGTGTGTGCTTGGGATGAGGTAGATAACGATTTGCTTTGGGTGGTGATAACAAGTACTTGCGACGATGTTCCAAATCGCGAATGTAGTCAGCCACGTTGAGATAGTCCTTCAAGTCGTCCAAGGAAGTAAACCCAGTCCACGTTAAGAACTTGGCCAGGTTCAAAGACAGCTCGACTAATCAATGGCGTTCTCGTTTGCGTCTCGCTCGGGTGCATTATGCGATATCGACGACGATCCAGTCGGCAAGACGAGCGAATGTTTGTTGCTGCTGTCCCGATAACGGATCTTGACTTGTCGTTGAGGCCACGCAGAGCGATCCCAACCCAGAACAGTCACCAGATTCATACTGCATTCAATGTATCTCCAAGGGGAAGAATGATAAAGCTAAAGGCCTACCATGGCCAAGACGGATGTAGACATTCATGTCGTGTACACCAACAACAGCATGTTTCCACCCCGACGACTCGTTCAAGACATGGTTACGCTTGCAACCCAGCTCCGCGAGCAATTCAGGCTCATTGTCTAAATTCCTCGCGTAACAGCATGGACAGCCTCAATCTTTAATTCTTGGCCAAGGGAGGAAGGACAATTCGTCTCGGCGGGTATCGACGCTGGCTCGTAGGGACGAGGATTCGGAGTGTAGAAGTCGACTTTGGCAGCCCAAGGCTCTAGGGAAGTATTCAAGTCGGCATCGGAGATGCGGTCGATGGCTTTCGGTCGCGTGGCAGGTTCTGCGGTCTGACGTCGAGGATAGGAGAGCGGAGCCGAAGAAATGCATTCAGTGGTGAGGCCCTGAGAGGCATGGTCTGACTTAGGGCTTTGGGCCAAGACACTCATTCGTTGGTGTTGATGCTGGCTGGCTATGACGTCATATTACAGGCCTGGCACTAAATTGAGGGGTACTTCCTGAAGTCTAGGGTAGGGGTAAGATAATGTGCTTGATCGCTGTTTTCATTCACAAATCGCTCGACACTGAGAGACAGGTCTGGGCACCAAGACATGAAAAGGCTGCGGTACATATTTATATTTATGATTGATCTTACATTAATAATTATTTTCAGTTAGTATCTCGGTCCTCCTTCGGTGCATTGAGCGTCTACAGAGGCGAAAGAAAGAAAAAGGTCAGAAAACAAGATGCTTCATCGACTCGCGCCAGAACTTTAGCAGATAATATCAATCTATACACAAATTAGATCCACAGACAGTTTAAGGTCTTTTCAGGTAATAATATCTAATTGTCTGATCGTCCTATATGAAGAATTATGCTCAAATTCTGAGGAGGGTTTAACTCGCGATATGTTTCAATATCTAGCTGCCATCCACTGGGGTTTAACGACCTAACATATCTACATTGCAAAAACCCTGGACGCACTGTGACATTTTCTCGTGTACAGTTCCATATCTCTTTGTGGTATCAGCCCAATAAGCAGGGCACAAACGTGGTGTGGCGCAATCAGGAACACCAGCTCATGCATCTTGTGCCTGATCTGCATCTTGACCACGTGCATACCAGCCAGTCCTGTCTCGAACCTATCTTACAGCAGCAATATCAAATCATCCTCATTGGGTTGCAATGCCTTGGACAACGCTACTAATGATTCCTTTCAGTAGGTAAGGAATGCCCCTTGTAGGACATAAGTCCAGAAAAAACGATCACATCTCAATCTTTGTCAAGCTGTTCCGCTTGGGCATCAACTATACAGGTTAACTCATGGATCAAACCCTGACTCATAACAGCAGCATAATACTTAATTGCCAACTAACACAGACCATCGTGTACTATATGCATGCCACATCATACATATGCCACTTTGTGTGGGGCCACACCGCCATAACCCGATGCTTCAATTCCTTTGGGTCGAGTTCAAATTTTCTTAGGTATCAATATCCATCTCCTCTTACCTGACCTGCATATCTTTGCTGCTTGACATTCGTCAATCTCTTTCTCTCATCTTCAAGACGGATCGACAAACATGCGCCTCATCCACACCAAAACCTTCCAGCTCGAGGAGTTCTACGGCAAGCCTCCGGAATATGCCATTCTTTCTCACACTTGGGGTCCTGATGAGGCCACGTACCAGGACTGGCAGGGAAATCTTGAGCTGATGAAGCTCAAGAAGGGCCATCAGAAGATCCGTCGTGTTTGCGAACAAGCTCGAAAAGATGGCCTCATGTACTTGTGGTGCGACACCAACTGCATCGACAAGAGCAGCTCCTCCGAGGTATCTGAGGCCATCAATTCCATGTTCTCATGGTACAAAAATGCCGCAGTCTGTTACGTCTATCTCAACGATGTTCCTCCCATCGATCAAGGCGCCTTTGATCCGATGCAAAATTTCCGCCGGTCTCGGTGGTTCACCAGAGGATGGACTCTACCAGAGCTTCTCGCTCCCACCTCGGTCGTATTCTTTGCTCAAGACTGGACGAGCATCGGAACAAGATCTACACTCGCCAACACAATATCATTCGTCACCAAGATCGACCAGCAGTATCTCGATTGCACCTTTTACAAAGCCAGCGTCGGTGAGCGCATGTCCTGGCTGGCCAAGCGAGAGACGGAGAGAGTCGAGGATATCGCCTACTGCATGCTGGGTATCTTTGACATCAACATGCAAATCGTCTACGGAGAAGGAGAGAGAGCGTTTATACGGCTGCAAGAGGAGATTATCCGTGTTTCCAACGACCAAACGCTCTTCTGCTGGGCATGGGACGAGCGCTATGTTCCAGCTGACTGGGCTAGCATTCTATCACCATCACCCAAGACATTCACTGATTCGAGCATATACACCGAGTGGCCTGTACATGAAGCCAAGACTTACTCCATGACCAACGCCGGCCTGTCTATCAAGCTGCCTATCATGAACCTCATCACTGAGTCAGTCGAGCAATGGCTTGTTCTTCTCAACGCCCGACGAGACTCTGAGAATCAACAGGTCGCATTGCTTCTCAACAGATTGCCAGGAAAAGATCGCTGCACCCGCAATCGAACACCGCCATGTCCAGTACCTGTCCTGACAGTGTCCAAGCTCCGAGAAGAAAACATGTACGTCGCCGGAAGCAGAGAGCGCGCATCCATTCAGCCCGATTTCCACGGCTATGGTAACTTTGAGGTTCTTGTTACTCTTGACAGCGGCACTATTCCCTACGATAGCATTACCTCGTGCCCAAAGCTGGAGTCTGGAACAATTAGCCTACAATCCTGGGATCAAGCTGGACACTACGGACGGGTCCTAGCTGTTCAAGGCGTGCAAAACATCAGGAAGAATGAGAAGCGCGCATCCGTTTTTATCGCCACTGTTGTCTTCGGAGTTGAGGTGCAGGGGTCCAAGATTGAATGGTTCTGCAAGATACGCAGTATCAAAGAGTCCCAGGGCCCGTCCGTCACATCCGAAGAAGCAGTCTACGAAGAAGAACAGGAAATCCGAGCTCAGCTTGCCAGGACGGGTCACTGGAAATCAATCTTCTCTCAAGAAAAGGACACCACGACTGACACGGCTAGAAAGCACGAGATTGACCTGTTGACGTCTGTGTCGATGAGCTCGGGGGTGAGGATATCTGCGTCGTCTACATTAGCAGTGGCGCACTTACAGCTGGCTCACATTGTGAAGCCCGCTGAAGTTGCGCCATGGGATGATGGGCATAAATTCAGGACTGCAGATGGAGCTAAGGACTTGTCCAGATGGCTGAGTGCTTTGGAATAGTAGGGTTTGGAACGACGGCGAATAAAAGTTTTATATACGTAATTTATCATAAGAGATACACGGTCCATTAAAAAAAATACATTACCAAATAACTACATTTATCGGGCATCAGATCGATAACCGAAAATAAGAACTAGCTTTCTTATTCTGATACTTTTTTTTAGGAATAAAACCCTTGAAATTCTCTCCGTCATACAGCCAGTGGCCTTATCACCTGGCTGTCTCAATTCGGGTATCCATAGTTACTTTCCAGCACTCAGAAGTCACTTCCTTCTCGTCGATACCGATCATTCGAGGGATAAGATCACACTAGAATACATCAAGAAAGTCGTAGTCGTTGGTGAGAGGCAGTGATGTGTGTGTAGTTACAGCTGATGTGAAATGTGATGTAGCCTCATCTTCAGTCGAAGAATGGTGGTCGCAAACCCGTGAACCTAACTGCTCGAGCTAACAGTACACGCTGCTAGAAAAGGTTGTTTCATGTGAGAGACGGTGCACTCCTTAGATCTTCAGGCCAAAAGTAACATTCCCTGCGCCTTCTTTAGCACCGGCCGTGGGCTATTTTCCCTGAGCATTGGATCTTCATGTCCCGACATCGCACACATCTGAGGAAATGCCAATTGATATCCAAGGCAGCGTCAAGTTCGACCTACGCTCGAAGACATCTCCGGTGGCTCCTTGCCGTCGAGACGAAAACGTAGGGCTTCCAAGCATTCTCCATCTAATAACGGAGACCGCCATTGATGCCCTGAGGCCAATCCTTCTGTGCAGAACCGACTTGGTGTATAGTATTTCTACGAACGACGTTCTTCTCTGAAAAGATGTGAAAGACCCAAAGACAAACTGAAGAAAAGTCGATTTCACCTCATCGCCGTTCGAGGCTGGCACCGGCACGTCACGCATCAGCCAACATCTCGCTTGGGTTGCTGTGGTCATTATTCTCACAATAAGGTATCTATCGTGGAATGAGACATCTAAATTTTGTCCTCAACATTCAATTTCCATCTGTAAACACGCTAAACAATTTTCTGCCATTATAGGCTACTCATCCAATCACAGCTCTATTTCTTGCTCAACGTCTCAGTTCTCGACAGGCTGTCGGGGTTGAAAAATGGCTTCTCACCAATTCCAACAGCACGGTGGCCCGTACGCTCACCTAGTCCATCATAGTCATTAGTAGCACTGTGGAAAACACTGCGGTTGTCCCAGAATGCTGGAGAGCAATTAGCAAGGCGTTGAAATTACCCTGGTGGGGTCAAGACTTACCGATATCATTCGGGCTCCTCCACCTGAATCTGACCTGCAGGTCATGGTTCTCCTCAATCCTTCTGTAGAAAGATTCTAGAAGCTCCCTGCTCTCACGCTCGCTCAACTCGTTGATACGTCTAGGAAAGTTGCCAATGGCAAAGATGGACTTCCACCCCGTAACTGGGTTGGTTCGCACCACAGGATGAATAGCCTTCAGCTTGTCGCCGACGTTCGCTGGGTTACCACGGGGCTTCTCATAAACTTGGTAAACATCAGGTCGAGCATCTCTGGCACGGATGAATCCGTCTCCAGAGAAAGTTGCCGTCAGGCCCTCAAAGAACTTCCGATACGCATCGCTATAACGGTCATAGAGCTCATAGCCTGACGCCCAGAGGGTATCACCACCTCCGGAGGGAAGCTTGGTGAGTCGCAGACTTGTGTAGTCTGCTGGGTACTCCTCGAACTGGATGTCGCTGTGCCAGCTAGCAGCGCCGAGCTTTCGGTCGTCCCGGTCCTTGATGCGATCCTGGAAGAACTCGACTTGAGAGGAGATGACGCTGATTTCGTTGTCGTTTACGCCAAACTCGTTGCTGCTATTGAGAAGGGGATGGATGTGCAGCGTTGAGTCAGAAGGTTTGCCTGCGAGCTGTCCGAGACGATGGACTAGCTCTTTGTGCAGCTCATCCGTGAGGTTGTCTTGGGCGCGGAAGAAGACGACACCTCTCTGGGAGACTGGAGGGTGTTAGAATGAGCTGATATAAGGGCGGACGTTGCTGACTTACTGGTGATGGCAAGGTCGCGAATTAGCTCATCGGCGTTCTTGGCGTTGATGATGTCGTCGACCAAGTTGACGGTGGGGTATTCCCGTCCGATTACGGGTGTCGACTCTTCATACTTGAAGTGATCAAGTGCTCCAGAAAGGGCCAGCGGTTCTGGGTACTTGTTTGCCTCGACATTGATCGGCACAATACGCTGTGTCTCTGTGGTCGTGGTGGTGGTCGACATCGTTGCACAAATAGTCAATCTCGATATTAAATGTTGTTTACAGGGAGAAACATGAGTGACTCCATGGTGGAGGTTCTAGCTTTCATTTATAACATGCCGCGAATTCCCTCCGGAATTGCAGTGAGATCGCATAATATGCCATTTCTCTTGCGACATCCTACCATCTCTAGCTTGATCTAGTCAACCCCGCAACCGGTGATCAGAGTAGATGGCATTATTGGTCTTGCGCTTCCATGTCCTCCGATTGTGTCACCGTTGAGTATGAGTCAATTGGACACAGAGACTGGGGCTGTACTGATGCCTTGTCATGTTAGTGCGATAACGTCGGCTCATCCGCATCTTCCGTTGACATTATCTGCGGAAGTCGGTGTTTTCCGGAACTCGTTCCAGAATTCATCTCATTGGATAGGTACTAGTGTGGAAAGATACTGAGATCATCTAGATTCTTCCCCGCGCTATTGTCCGATGCCAGGTGGGTGGCATATACTACCCCAGGCTGAGCAAGTGTCATTGCTGACCAACTAAATTTCGATATCTATCACTAACTATATCTCTCCGCCGACAACCCGCGAGCCTGTCAATATGACAAACCCATCTGGATTGACTGCTCGCTCAGGTACCTGCACATTGGTAGATCTGTGGAATCCGATGTGATGGCGTGCTAGCTCGTCAACACCCGAGATAGGACGCTATCTATCCCGTCATCGGAACCTTGCATGATAACATTTTGGGTTAGACATTAGTCAGTCGAACCAACAAGATTTCAAACCCTCAGCTGTTTCATCCCATTTGTTACTTCAAGTTAATGTTTCAAGTTGCTTTCTGGATGATTATGGGTATCCTGGGATGCGCGTTGTCTTTATAAATGCACAAACAATCCTAGTGCCACACTAAAAGACATTTCTCAACTAAGCGCACAACACCATTTTCTGCTATAATTCGTCTTAACTATTTGCGCAGTTAAAAATTAAAAATCATATAATTTTAAATTTGTTTTGTTACGAAAGCAAATGCCAAAATCTGTCATTGACTAAAATGCAAGACTACCTAGCGCTGCTATGCTGTTCAGCTGAACTCCTCCATCCCGCTATCCACTAATGACAACACAACACAATCGTGCTCTCCCGGCAGTATAGACGTGAGTACACTGCTTAAGACTTTCTTCTGCTAATCTAATTTCTATAATGCTTCAGCGCCGTATACTGAACGAAATTCCTAAACTCCGTGAGCACGACTTTCGATAGCATATCCAAGTCCACGGCAGGACAGGTTGGCATCCACCAAGAAACATCAATTGAAGCTTTGAGGTCTACTAAAAAAAAAAAAAAAATTAGATAGGGCTTCCTGTGTTATCCTAGAGGTTAACAAAGACGTTTCGATTTTAGGTAGACCAAGGAAGCAAATCCAGCACAATGTGGCTGAGGGTAGGATTGGCGAGGTCCGAAGACAGGTTTAACGGCTTTGTGGTGTACTTCAGCTCCAAGAGCGCGGTTAAATAGGCACTCTAACTAGGATCCAATTAAGAACTTCTTTCTAGCAGTCAAAGCGACTTTTTTTTTAGAATCTAAGAAAAAAATTAATAGTAAAAGCTAAAGTGACTAAGACGTCATACTAAACCACACTGGGGGATGACAAAGAGACAGTTAAGGACCAGTCAGGACTTGTTTATAACCTCATAGAAATGTATGCTATTTTCTCAAGGACTTTACGTCTGGTTTAAGCTTTATAGCGGGTTTCCTAGTGTATTATCTAACAATAAGAGTATTAGCTCTGGGGGGACTTGAATGGGAAATTTATCTTTTAGATACTTTTAAGTGCAAGATTCTTTCTCAAATTATTCTTCTCGTCCGTAATACGAGGGCGCCAAGTGGCTGGCCCGGACCCTCGGTCTCTAGATTTTCCGTCTCCCTGCCAAAAGCGGGGCCTTTAGGGCGCACCCTTTCCACTCAAGGCAAAGGCGGAGAAAAAGCCGCCAGCCTCCGCCCAACATCCGCCAGCCTCCGCAAGAGACCACCCAAACGACACATCCTACCCAGCATGGAGTCTGCAAAGCGGAAGCGAGCCGCCAAAGCGTGTAATTACTGTAGGAAGAGGTACGTTGGATCAGACGACGGGCTCAGGCGTCACTGAGCGCTGTGCTGTGATGTGCTGACGGTCGACTCGTAGAAAGAGAAAATGTGATGGGAGACAGCCGGTCTGTACGCTTTGCGAAGAAGCAAATAACTCTGAATGCGAGTACAGAGATGAGGGTAATGAAAATAAGTATGTTGAACTCGCAGATCCCTTTCCGGGCCATTTTGTATCGCATGAGACATTTGTTGATTTTATTTTGACTCACATAGACGCATCGCAATCTCCGTCGACAGAGTAGACGAAATCTTTGACAGACTTGAATCTCTCGAATCTTCTTTCCAAACCGCCATATCCAGGCAGAGAGAACACAGCCCTGTTCTAACACCATACCCCGTGTCAAGACAGGGAGAAGCAATCAGTCCTGAAGATGGAAGACTCGCAGCCTCATCCGTCCACTCAACAGGTCCTGGGACTCAAACATCTCTAACACAGTTCGCCAACAACAACGTCTTCAACACTACCATGGACATACCCCTGTCTCACTCTTCAACTACCGGCAATCTTCTCCGTTCGGCGCCCGCGAAGGCTTTGCTGGGTCACTATCCTCCTGATCTTTTTCTTCACATCGAACTGAGACGTCCTATTCCTGAGGGACTCCGACTCAACGCCGTGCCAGCTAGTCAGGTTGATCTCCCTGCACTATCGCCCAACGAGACGGATCATCTAGTTCGGAATTACTTTCAGCTGGTTCATCGGTTCCATCCTATTCTGGATCAGAGAGCCTTTCATAAGCTGTATGATCAAATTGCTGAGCACGGGCCAAATTCCGACCTTGCTTCTGCGCTGGTTCTCGTCGTTCTAGCCCTTGGGGCTGTTGCGGCCGAGACACCGAATCGAATGGATGCCTGTTGGAGTCCTGGCATTCGCTACTTTTCGCCCGCTGTTCGTCTTTTACTTACTGAATCATTGTGTTCGTTCGGTGGTGACCCTCTCCTACCGCAAGCATTGTACCTGGCGGCTTTGTACTACAGTTACTTGTCGAGGCCTTTGCTTGCGTGGCGATTGGTTCACATGGCTTCGACGGATGTGCAGCATTACTGGATAAGGTGTGTCTACTTGGCGCCTGCTATCACCTGAAACTAACGTATCAGGTCCGAGAAGCTGTTGAGAGACGGCCAAGGTGGTTCTCAAGACCAATCAATTCTTCGAGTCTTTTGGGCCATCCTCGTCCTTGAATGGTGAGTATCCCCGAACTGGCACTTCGGCTTGATCTCTGACTTTATTGTAGTGACATCCTCGCAGAACATCACCTCCCTCGCAGCGGAATAGAAAAGATCGTCGACAAGTTACCTTATCCTTGGTCCGACGGCCCTTCTGAGCCATACATGCACCGCTGGCTGGCTGATCTATCATCACGTCGCTTATTGAACCGAATCCACTATGTTCTCTATGCAGAAGCCGAACCTGGCACAGGAGACAGCGCAGTGGATAATTCTGAAGAGACCTTATCAAATCTTCCAAATCTGGCTCACGAGCTGAACCGCCAGCTAGGTGCCTGGTATCATCTTCTTCCTCACAGCATCCGGCCAAACCTGGACAGTCCTCCTATAGGCATCGATGATACCATGGTCACGATACGCTATCACACGACAGGCGATATCATCTACCGTCCTTTTCTGTATCAGGTTTGTGCGCTTGCGCCGGGTACTTCACCCAACCCAGCGACGCTCGAGAATGCTCGGCAATGTCTAGTGCACTGTCGCAGATATTTGAACGCTGTAGAACACGCAGTTCATGCGCCGACGGCTTCCCTGGAGAATCTCCTCCACGGGTATGTATGCTACTGTCAAACAAACGAGCTCTGCTGACAGAAAATCAGGACCATGGCCGTGGTTTTACTGCTCTCGTTCGCCGCTTTTTCAAGACTCGACGCACTGAGAGTGCCAGATCTCAACCAACTACAGGACAAGGGGATACGGATCTGTGAAAGGTGGGCGTTTCCAGGGTCGAGCATTGAGCAGATGGTTGTCATACTGCGCGCCCTGCGTGCCAAATGCATTGATACGGGGTGATGAAGGGATGTATAGAAGGGCGTAAATGAAGAGAAGTTTTTATGGCTTTGGTGTTTTTGATTGCTTCTGGTCCCCAGAAATGTGTGCCCGTGATCATTTTTGACATCAAGGGCGCACGCTAGACTCCATTAGCAGCGCAGCCGAGACCATTGAAACATGTTCGAGAAGGGTTCGTTGTAATTTAGTGTGACCTCAGTATATACATAATGTTTTACACTAACAGATGGGATGATAGTCTTAGAGTATCAAAAATGAAAAGAAGGTTCATTTTTGATACACTCGCCGTGTCAGCTTTAATAATTGAGATGACATATTGCCGATCAGAAATGTAACCACGGGGTTGCAATAATTCAGCTGGGAGGTTTGCCTCGGGATACAAAAAGTCTTTCTCTGTTCTTAATGCGAGCCAACTAAATTCTTATCTTTGCTCAATTTCTCTTAATTATGCAATTAAGATGGCTCTAAGGAATAGGACCGCCCTCCGGCTAGCACGTAGAGACGCCCTTCAGAGAATTCACTTATTACCTCTCTGTTACCCGCAATCACCTTGCCCCAGCCTGACAAGTCATCACCGTAACACCTTGGCTGCTTGTCCATCACGTTCGCTCTCCTTGACAACCACATCAATATCAGACAAAGAATCGCAAATGGCTCCTCCTTCGAATAAAGCTGTTAGCATCCGCTTCGCAAACCTCACAGATGCCGGTCGCATCGCGGAGCTGGGTGCACACGTCTTCTCAGTCACATTCGGCTACTCAGTTGAGCCTCACGAGCTAACTGCTTTTCTGGAAGAGTCATATACGGAGGCATCAATTATCAAAGACATAAGCGACCCAAAGAAAGACGTCATTGTCGCTACCAACGATCAGAAAGAAGTCTTGGGGTTCGCATACCTCACGCGTGGAAGCAGTGAGCCATGTATAGAGAACCTCGAAAAAACGGTTGAGCTACAGCGCATTTACGTGCATCCCTCTTCTCACGGCGCTGGCGTCGGGAAGTTTCTGGAACAGGCGGTTGAGACCATGGCGAAAGAGCAGGGATTCAAGAATCTCTGGCTCGGCGTGTGGGAGGAGAACCCGAGAGCGATTAGGGCGTATGAGAAGTGGGGATATAAGCAGGTTGGACATCACGACTTTGCTATTGGATCCGTGGTGCAGACCGATAACATTATGGTCAAGGCTTTGTAGTTTACGAGTTGCTGGGACAGATTGGCGTTTAGTAGATTAGGATTTAACTGTTAAGGATGTGAAAGAGCTTTCTAGACTGCGTATGGAATTTTCATGTTTTTCATAGATAGCGGTAGATGTCGGTGAATGTTCTCGGCTGTCAGTCCCGATAATAGTAACACCCCAACCCAGTATCGAAAATGAAATGGCGAAAGTCCGATAGCGCTGTTCCTGGTGACCAATGACCAATTCCTGACTGTTCATTCGTTCTGGGCCATGCTTAGAATGGTCGTGCTTTTGATTCGTTGACCAAGACCAGCCTGGTCTGAGCGATCTCTTTTCCTGGGTGGGCATTGTCATCCTCTATGGCGGCCCGCCTACTCCGCCCAATTCATTAATACACCGGGTACCTGGTGTTTATCATATTAACCGCAGCAGCTTTGAACCGCGACTCTCGATTCAATTTTTCAAATCGGTTCCGATTGAGCTGCGATACACATTCTTCAAGGCCATGTACATCCGAGACGCCCACGCTGAGGCAGATCTCCGTGTTCTTCGGCGCCTCATCCACGAGAACCCTCTTGGAATTCTCACAACTGGCATCAAGTCCTCGACACACTCATTCCTTCAAAGCAGTCACATTCCCTTTCTCTTGGACGTCCAAGATGAAACCAGCGAAACTGAACTCGGTCGACTAAGAGGACATCTTGCACGCCAAAACCCACAGAGCAAGGCCATGATAGAACACTGTTCCTCAAACCCCGCCCTCGATAACTTTCTCGAGGATGAAGTCCTCGTCATTTTCACTAGACCTGCGCATCACTATGTTACACCGAAATTCTACACAGAGACGAAGCCAGCTACGGGTAAAGTCGTGCCAACGTGGAACTACGCTGCAGCGCAGGTATACGGCAAGGCACGCATCTACTACGGGAACAACGAAGAGACGTCAATCTTCCTCGGCAAAGCAGTTTCAGATCTAACAGACCACAACGAGACGAAGACTATGGGATATACTGGCGGCGATAAGCCCTCGCAGTGGAAGGTCACAGATGCTCCTGAGAAGTATGTAGAGTTGTTAAAGAGAAATATCATCGGTATTGAGATCGAAGTGACAAAGTTGGAAGGCAAGTTTAAGATGAGTCAGGAGATGGGTGAGGGAGATAGAGAGGGAGTCATCAAGGGCTTTGAGAATTTGTCAACAGAGACTGGTGACGAGATTGCGAGGGTTGTGAGGGAACGAGGAGAATTGAAAGATGAGGATAAATGAAAGGGAGTTTGAATGATTTTTGCGAGGAGGTTATACGCATGGCGCTTTTGGCATGATAGACCTCAGTCCAAGTTATCACTTTTCCACAGAGAAATGGTGAAACGTTGACATAGCATCTAGTATGCAAAACTGCAACGCGAAATCTAAGACGCGTGCTGCCAAGACTTTGAGAACGCCAGCTTTCAATTGAGTCGGCGCCCACTTGGTAACTCCAACTCAGAACTACCTCAATAATTCTTTATTGATACACCTATACCCTAAAATCACCACCATGTTTATAAACGAAGCCAGAAATCTCAGTTCGTACCAGCAGGACTGGTGCGTGTTTGAGAATCGGAGTCGTGGCTATAATTACCCTGGAGCAACATTTGAACTCGACGCGGAAGAAAAGGCATACTCACAAAGTCACGTGCTCTTAGCATGACTAGAAACAAAACACTTGATACACTTCAAACGCTCTCTAGTGTCCAAGCATATCATCCATCAGATCATCGTCTGCAGTCCTTGTGTGGTAGGTGGGAACTATATCAGAGCATTTGTCGGGCCTCGCCGCCGTGCACAACGGTCAACGGAGAGCCGAGACCAAAGCCAAGACACGATAACCTTTTGATTAAACCTGTGGGGCAATACAGTATTGCCCCATGCTCAACTCCAAATCAAATCCTACCTTGACCTGCCAATCCGCGTGTCAACAGCGGTAAACTCAATTCCCGAAGTGGTTCAACATCTAGTCATTTTCGGTCCTTTTCTCAGACCCTTGATGACCCCAACTGTCAACTGATACAGCTACACGCGTCTGCATGGATGGGGATTGCCCCAGACTGACAGCTTGGCGGAAGGCTCGGCATCTGTCGAGGAACAACATGGGTGAACACGAAAACGCATATCGTGGCCACGTAGGGTAAGAAGTCCTACACGTCTAAAGAGCCGTACGCTAATGCAGTACCCAGAAATACCCCGAATACTGCCAGAATGGCATGATACAGAATGCGCTGCTGAAAATGCATCCGTTGAGCGGAATGGCGCTCAACATCAATGGCGGACGTTTAACGCTATGACATGTCGATTCACTAAACAATGTACGGATACAAGCACGTG
This sequence comes from Fusarium continuum, assembly GCA_013184455.1. Classification (NCBI taxonomy): domain Eukaryota; kingdom Fungi; phylum Ascomycota; class Sordariomycetes; order Hypocreales; family Nectriaceae; genus Fusarium; species Fusarium continuum. Next base: position 19,231 of record JABCKB010000283.1, read on the forward strand.
GTTCAACTGATTCACGCTTTAGCTAGTAAAATATTCACAAAAAATAACAACAATAAAAATGCATACAATATGGAACCACACCTTGAATCCTGTCAGAACTGGTTTCTGGGGTTTTGGGGAAAAAGGGTGGTTGAATCAGCACAAAAAAGAAAAACCCCGATGACGCCGTGGCGCTGGGAATACCGGACATCCGGGGATACGTGCGTCCCGGTGTTCCTGTCTACTGTTCTTCTTACAGGCACGCGTATAGCTCAACTGGCACGAGACGGAGAAAAGTCTGGGGATTGCGGGTCTGGAGAAAGATATTCAAAATTGATGACAGTCTTTTCGGCCGAGGCAGGGCCGTTCGGATCTGGGCTCGTCGTGTCGAGGAAGAAAAAGAAGCTCTGAAGAAGTGGGCAGAAAATCCATGGGAGACCCCGTGATGCTGGTGAGAAGAGATCGACAGTTTGTTGGAGTTGGCGTCATTACTCTGGGTGCCAAGGTTTGCCTACCAGAAAATCCTGCGGCCGATCGGCAAACAGGGCCTTGGCAGCGATCAAAAAACCCAAGACATTTGTTTTTTTTTGTTTTGCGTTTGGGTGAGATGGGGATGGGACTCTGGGGTTTATTGGGGAAGAAATCTGGAGTCAAGAGTAGAGATAGCCTCAAATGCCCCAAATGCTGTGTACCGAGCAATTCACTTCAAGTGCAGCTATCTTGACTCTACTAGCCACTAGCCCTCACTAGCATTTCTGCAGCATGATATGAGCTCGACGAGCGCGTCGTATCCGTCACCTCTTACCAAGCATTCTCTGGCCGGATCTCTCGGGTGTCGTCATCAAAGGTCTTTGGCTGACCGGAATCAGACTTTGAGCAAGGGTTAGCTGTTAGCTGTTAGCATTCTCAGGTGGGTGGTACTGTACGTACCTGTACCTCAGTCCTCACTCCTCAGCCTAACAACGCTGCTGCAGCGCCCAAGCCTGTCAGCCCCAAGGCACCAGAACCAATGCTGGCTGGGATGTGCCGACCTATCAGACAATAGCAAAAGCAAACGAATTGGCTGTGAAATTCAATTCAATTCACGATCCAACCTTAACCTGCAGTCTGTGTCTCATCGCGCCTCATCGTCATACAGACCTCCCTGAAATATGTGACTGCAGCACATCCTCCCTCTGTACGCTCGCTCAGGCTTCCGCCCCCCGTGCCTGTGGTGAGCTCGGATGTTTCCCCAGCTTTGTAAGAATCCCCATGGAGAGCAGGTAGGTATGTATCCGTAGTACGGAGTACTGGAAGTGAAAAAGAACCTTGACTTGACCTTCCCACCCCCACAACCCAAAATGGGACGGACCGATTTCGAGGTCTCGAGACCCTCACCCAACTGGGGCCTCCGGGGGGTTACGGCTCATTGGACGCCTGATCGCACCTGACATCACTGTTAATTCACGAGATTGGTTTCTCGCAGAGTACAAAGCAAACAGTATATAACGTCATGGTCAGACGGGATCGTCGTAGTTTTATCTGTTCCTCATCATCTCTACTCTTCCTCACTCAATCAAAGAACAATTTTGACTCTGACACATATTTCATACCTGCCGGCTCACGATAGCCTCGTTGCCCATCATGGCGCCGTCATTCCTCACTGTTCATTTCGATGACCAGAATCCCAACACGGAGAAGGGCAGAGAGGCCGGTGCGCGTCGGTCTCTAGCCGGACTCGACTATTCGCCATTGCCTCGCATCACAGGACGATCTTTCCTGCTGGCTACTTTTGTCTCTATGGGTGGTCTTCTGTAAGTTTGCAGCGTAGCATTCACCGTCCAAATGTGAACAAGCAATTTGCTGACTGCGGCACCGCACTGCAGCTTTGGCTACGACACGGGCCAAATCTCTGGATTCCTCGAGATGCCCGACTTTCTCGACCGCTTTGCCCAGACCAACAGCGACGGAGAAAAGGCATTCAGCACTGTCCGCTCTGGTCTGATTGTGGGCCTTCTCTCCATCGGCACGCTCGTTGGCGCTCTCATCGCTGCTCCCATCTCAGACCGCATCGGCCGCAAGTATAGTATCTCCGGATGGACCTGGGTCATCGCGGTTGGCTTCATCATCCAGATTTCGGCGGAACGCGATTGGGTCCAGATCATGATGGGCCGATGGGTTGCCGGATTGGGAGTAGGCGCTCTGTCTCTACTTGTACCTCTCTTCCAAGGTGAAACCGCGCCGCCGTGGATTCGAGGTGCTATGGTCTGCTGTTACCAATTGTTCATTGTAAGTCATCCTTTTGCCCAGAATCTTGGCAAAATGCCAAATTTCCTTTTTCGGATGGTTCCCCAAATGGGGACAGTATCACGTGGGCCCCGGAGGCTCATCGCGATAACCAAGAGTGGTCCTGGCTAACAATTCCACAGACAATGGGAATCTTTTTGGCTGCTTGCTTCAACTACGGCACCGTAACCCACCACCCCAACAGCTCCGCGTGCTGGCGCATCGTTATCGGCATCGGCTGGGTTTTCACTCTGATTCTCGGCATTGGTATTCTGTTCCTGCCCGATACTCCTCGATATGACTACCGCAAGGGCAGAGTCGACCGTGCTCGCGAGACCCTGTGCAAGGTTTACGGCGCAACCCCCAACCACTGGGCCATCCACACTCAGATGGAGGAGATTGAGTCCAAGCTCAAAGCCGAGAGCAAGATCAAGGGAAACCCCGTCCAGGAATTCATCACCATGTTCAAAGCTCCCCGAATGGCGTACCGAATCTTCATCGGAATGGGGCTTCAGATGTTCCAGCAGCTTACGGGTGCCAACTACTTTTTCTACTACGGCACTACCATCTTCCAGTCCGTGTCCATCGACAGCTACAAGACCCAGATCATTCTCAACACCATCAACTTCGTCGTCACATTCATCGGTCTCTACATCGTCGAGCACTACGGTCGCCGCAAGTCTCTCATCGTTGGAAGTACTTGGATGTTTATCTGCTTCCTTATCTTCGCCTCTGTCGGACACTTCTCGCTGGATCGTGCCAACCCCGAGAACACTCAGGGTGCAGGCGTTGCCATGATTGTCTTTGCCTGTCTCTTCATCCTCGGTTTCGCAACTACTTGGGGACCTATGATCTGGACCATCATGTCTGAGATCTTCCCCTCGCGATACCGTGCCAAGGGCATGGCTCTCTCCACAGCAAGCAACTGGCTCTGGAACTTCCTCCTCGCTTTCTTCACCCCCTTCATCACCGGCGACATCGACTTCCGCTATGGTTACGTCTTTGCCGGCTGCAACGTTCTCGGTGGACTGCTTGTCTACTTCTTTGTCATCGAGGGGCAGGGCCGTACTCTGGAGGAGATCGACACCATGTATCTCGAGAGGGTTAACCCCATGAAGAGCTCCCAATGGGTGCCTCCGCCTCCCGAGGAGATGTCGAGGATTCGCAAGCAGGCTGGTACCGATCTTGAGACTGCTGTCCATGCTTCGAGTGAAGACGAAACCTTGGCTCGACCCTCCGGTGTCACTGATGGCGGTGCTCGACACAAGGAAGAGCAGGTTGGAACCTTGCATAACGAGTAGTGGAAGAGTATAGTACGGGAGTAGATGGTGGGAGTTGTATTTATAATGAGCTGGGAGAAGATGCTAAGATTGTATGATATCTACGACCACTTCATAGTCCATATTTCAAAGTCGATTGTGCATTTGCAAAACTGTTGTGTCTGCTATACAAAAGTTGCCCTCGATCGGCTGTGAAAACTCACTGCCACGTCCGTGTTTTCCTTGGATCCAGATTCAGAACGATGTGCATCTACACCGACTTGCAATAGCCCGTATAACAAAAACCGCAATCTTCACGACTGCCTCCCCTTCTTACGTCAAGCCCATATTCGCGGGTCTTCTCGCGGGCACAGCAGTGACCGCCTGCGTCTTCACTGTAATTCACAACCTAGTCAGCTGAAAACAACACAATAGATAACCACAAGGCATGGGAAACCTCTTACCAATTGTGAAAAGAGTTGAAAGGTGCTATTCTTCTGCCCTGGCATTCGTCTGTGTTGAGACGATTGCCGCTGCAGCCTTTGCGCTTTTGCAGCTTGTTCGACTCAACAGTGTCTGCTTCACGCGGGTCGAGAGCGTTGGCAATGGAAATGCCAGTGAAGAGTACGAGAAGACATGCGCTCAACTTCATTGTATGAGAGTGATCAGGTAGTAGCAGTCTGTGACCAGCAACTGAAGATTGTGGTGAGCCAACGCTTGTTCTATTTATACTTTGTGCCTCTTCAGCTACTGGCAGCTTTATGTGAGGTCATTGGTGATAGTTATTTTTAGACGCGCCCATAGTCCAGTCTTGACTTTACTGCGCCACCCATGCATACAGGGAAGGCAAACAGACTGGACAGCAAGACACTATTTTGACATGGGAAATAATTATTTGAAGATACCTCTTTACGGAAATCCATTGTCATACGGACAGTCAATGCTCCGAATTGGCCTATGAACTGTCCCGTATAGATCGCATAGCCGATGGGCCGAAACATTGCACCGCATCTCGCGAATGAGGCGGGTGATCGGCAGAGGAGGCTAACACTGATTCATGCAGGAGAAGCTTAGGGCTACCATTGAGCGTACGTTCTATAAGAAATTTCAGCATAAAGGGTGTTCAGCTCGTTTCAAATTTAAAATGAATAGAATTATTGAGGAGGTATTGCGATGCCCTATTGGCCGCTCTTGTGCAACGGCACTCAAGTTGAATATCGTAAGACGGGTGAATTCAATTCTAGGATCATCACAGTGTCTTAAAGCGGTTCCAATCTGTGCGATCGATCTAGTGACGGTCAATGTTTTATTTGTGGTTCAAAGCTTAAGCCTGGATTGCCTGGTTCAATTGCCGGCGCACGGAGCCTTGCTATCATATACAGTAGGAGTGAGACGACCTACGTGATGATCGGCCTGAGCATCTGAAGAGCATCCTATCCCGATCAAAGCGAGACATAATCAGCTCAAGCGCGGAGAATTGTGCAGACCCGATTGGCAGGTATTCTCTCAGCTCTATACCTTCTTCTTCAGGTTCCTGACACAACACTATGATAGTTGGGATATTCTATGTATAGATCCGGCAGAGTTTGGTCACTATAAGTTGTCATACTGCGTCAACTTGGAGTCAAAACTTGCTGATCTTCCTGTAATGGGGCCTCAAATAGTAAAAATCGAACTAACCGTGACCACACTAGGGAACAGCGTCTCAACAACCAGGCTTTTTAAGTATAAATACCACCTACTCTTGCCTTCTCCTCAAGGTTTTTTTCATTGTCGCCCTTCACATCTAAGACCATCATTTAAACCATCATTCTACCAACCTTTCAAATCACTCGACACTACTTATCAGAAATTCTTCTCAATTCAAGATGAAGACTTCCATCGCCTACCTCATCTCGCTTCTCGCCTCCGCTGCCTTTGCAAGCCCCTTTCCTGATACCTCGACTCTCCTTACTAGCCGTGAGGTCTGCAATCACCCTGGAGAGTGTGGCTGGACCAACTCGGGACAATGCGAGTACCACTGTGACGGCTATGGTGGCTTTCAGTTTATGCAGAGTTGCGGCTGGGGCCGAAAGAGATGTTGCTGTGTTGAGCCGACTGAATAGGTACGCGCTTTGATCACCATAATCTTGAGAAGTGAAGGCTTATCTCTCTCTGCTAAAGATGACTCAAGAGCAGTATATCTCGCTCGGAGAAGAGTGCGTGGTGGTACTGAACGGGGGGCTTTTGTTGAAGATAGCATAATTGACCAATGCATGCTTATCTGACTTTGGCTGATTCAAACATTTCGTTCTAATTTCGTGATAAGAAGCTATAAGGACGCAATTCAAAAACCAGTAGTAACATTGTCGACTGCCTCTAAAGTATAAACACTTCAACTTTGGATCTCTAGGGAGCGACGGAAACAGACTAGCCGTTCCTCTACCTCTGTAAATCTATCTACTACAGCTCTAACTTTAACTGTAGGTTTCGCTTGTGTGATGACAAGCCTCATTACTAAGTTTTACAGCAGGCTGTGCGTGATATGTGTCGTCGACCACACTAGTTATCAGCGAAACATCATAACGACCAAGATAGCAGCATGAAATTGAGTGTCCCTCCGACATGCCGTTAGGGGAGTGTAAAGCTTATCCCAAAGAAGATTGACTCTCAGTGAAGAGTGAGGTAGCATTTGATCCGGTACCTTGAATGGTAGCGACAGCAACGTCCAAAATGAAGCCTAATGCGATAAGTTCGGCAAGAATGAGGTGGTGTTCGAACACGGGATATATCATAAGGCCCTCCAACAACAAAATAACAGAGGAGCCGTTCACTGCCTTTCCTCTACGGGATAAGAATTATGTTCAGCAACGTCACTATTCTGTTCTGTTCTCGAGTGTACGAACCACCCATAGTGATTAATGTAGAAGCCAGAACATTTTACAAAGATTACTTTATCATTGAATGTAATGAACGCGAAGAGTAGACAATAGGCCCCGAAAATGTGAATACCTTGACAGGCCCACTCTAGAATCAAGCGATTGTGTTCCAACGAACAAAGGCACGTCAAGGCATCGTATTTGGTCTATTGTTCTTGTTTACTATTACTTTACTATAGAGAAACCAAGAACAATGGCCTCGAACCACCGTTTGTCACACGCACAATGTTTGAATCACTGTTCGCCCCGACATATTTAATTTCTGATGGACGGCGCAAAATTATCATCTCTCACCAACTGTTTCGCAATCATTCTTATTTGCCAGCATCATCATCACGGCCTCTAAAACATCTCATCACCAACCATAATGTGCTGGACTTCGACTTACCAGACCCGCTGCACCGGATGCGACGAACTTCTGACAGCCCGTCTCGAGGTGGATCGTCAGTGCTTGGGAAAGAAGAGGATAAACTCTTGCAGCATCCTCCCGCCTGTGAATCAGAACATCGAGTGGCTTGACCCTAGCAACTGCCTCCTTTGCATCGCCCAGGACGACATTCGGGAGGCTGTCATGGAGGAAGCGAAAGCTAAGAAGAAGGCAGCCGAAGAGGCAAAGGAGAAAGAGGAGAAAGCTCAGAAGGCAGCCAATGAAGAAGAGAAGCAGATGCAGGCGGAGAAGAAGGACCGAGTCGCGTCGTGGATTGAAGAGACTCAGTGAGAAGGAACTGATGCAGAGAGGATTTCATTGAGTAAGGTCAGGGTAGACATTTATGTTTGGGTGGCAGGATAATCGGCGCTGCAGCATTCTCTAGCATTTGAAGCTAGCATGAGACACAGTAAATGTCATTGACTTTGAGATATACTAATCATGAATCGTCCGTACGTGACATGATATATCTGGAAGCTTATTGGACAGCTATAATTTGAAGCGGATGATACGTCTCTGATTTTTAATTTCTCTGTGATGTTATGTCTCGTTTAAGAAACCATCAGTCTTTCCCAAGCTCGTGTCTGCCCATTGCTATGTAATTACTAGCTCTGAGCTGTAGCTCAGCAGTGTGTAAGCAGATATACACTGGCTGCCTTGGGACCTTTTCTGAAACGTCACCGTCAACTAGCCGACAAATGGCAAAAAGGTAAGCTCGTAAAATATGACTACCGCCTAGCAAGATGCGTTGGATAATGCGATGCGTTACGAGATGTACACAAGTGAGGGGGTCAAAAGTTCTGTCGAGGTTCTTAGTGGAAATCTACAGATCCTCCTAAAAATGTGTAGGCTTCCAAGGTGATCACCTCCAGTGCGTAAGCTAATGTGGCTTCTAATTCCTCACCTGTTGACACGTAGCCTGAGCCGGCCTTTTCAATTGTAGTTTTCGAATCGTCATCGTTGGCATGGGGCTGCTGGGGTTGTCCGTCAATGAAGGGAGACAAAAACAAGCGATGATTTCCCCTCTGTTTGCTGTCGCGTTGCAATCAGGCAGTTAATGCCATTGAAGAATTTCGAGGCGGACAGGCCATCACCTGAGCGATTTTGAAACCAGCCACACACTCTATGAAGCCCAGGCCTTTGTTGTTCTGGTCATCATTGGCGAACTCGGCAATAGTTTTGATACCAAAGGGCCACTAAACAGGCAAAATAATGCAACCATTCTACCCCTTGCTCACCATCAGATCATGAAAGGGCTGAACCGGAACACAACAGCTGGCATGAGAGCCTCTTTGTATGCCCAACAGTTTATGCCTTCGCAGACACCGTGGCGGCCACACTCAGGCCCCTTTGACCAGTCACAGCCGCGTCGTAAAAAAGAACTATGCAAGCCAATTAACAGCATAGACTTGCGAATCACCACGTAAACCAGATATTAAAACATTTGGATGATTCGAGAATGATGATACAGAGGCATTCGAAACAGCCCCTGTCATTAGACAGGGACAAGGCGAGATTCAAGAGACTGGTATGCGCAAGGCAAACGTTCATCGTCCTCTTATTTATAATGATAATAGTAACTGACAGACCTGCAGTCAAAATTAAAAGATGCAGCTGTGACTGTTATACAATGCTACCTCCAAGTTAGAGTTCAGAAGTATAAGAGTTACTAGTTACTGTCTATTAAAAACTTTTTTCCCCGATAGATATATCGGTAACTTACTTGAAGTACAGACATACAACAAACTTAACTTGAAAAACCTGTCCAAAGGCTAGGAGAATGTGCTGGAAAATGCTGCGTGTTGCAAGATGCAACAAATGCTACACGTTTATCAACTGCACAACCGTTGTCATTCGAGAATGCGAGAGTCGCAAGAAAACGGACATTTGCAACGAGACGCACCCGCCGATGCCTGACACAGCTTATGTGAACGACCCTCGTTGTTCTGTTTGTGAGGAGAAGAGAAAGAAACAGCGGGAAGACAAGAACAAATAGTTCGATTAAGGAACATAGGAACATTACAATCGTGAACACCAGAAAGTATTTCCTTGAGTAGCATTTGATGTAGACCTTAAAATATTGCTTTTTTGGGTACCCGTGGGTGTCAACGGTACTTTGATGGGTACCCATGGGTAGGTCTTTTATATGCAACCTGCATACTAAAAAATACCCACAGAAACCCAGAAGATGTCACGATACTTCGAAAATTACCCATGGGTACCCATTTTTAAGCCCTAAATTTTGATGGTTTGGCCAAAGCAGCACGTGCTTTGCAGATAGCTTGTCTAATGTACAAATACGACATTTCGCGAGATTATATAGCATCCTTATAGTAAAACAAATTCAATTGAATACATAAACCTTATAAATCTATTTTATGGATCCTATTGCCCTTTAAAACATACTCCTCCACACGATGACACGTCACTAACACCCTTTTAAACCCTTTGCAAATAGATTCATAACGAAATGTGTCGGGAAAGGGAAGAAACGACGAAGTTTAGATATAGCTTCAAGCTCGTTAAGGATTACACGTTCGTCACCCGGAAGTGTGGGAGACGTGTAAAGACTGGTGTTTGCAGGGAATGGGGTTCCTCGGAACAAGAGATCATCTGTGTACAGCATCGTCTGTGAGCAGCCTAGGAAGTGGCCGGGAGATGAAAAAGGAAAGGACATGGAGTAGAGGTTCTCAAAGATAGTCTTATGAATCACCAAAGAGCGTTGCTGAACTCTTTGATCATGAATGGCAGACTTTTGGGGCAGTATTTGCGCAGGTACCTAAAAATATTTAAAGGGCCAAGCACCAGCTTTATGCACATTATTCTTCACTATCAAATACACACGATAAAATTACCCAGTTCTGAACACTAGAAACAATTCGACAAAAGAGCCATCATGTGTCAGCACGTTGAGGAAGAGTGGCAGTGTAATTTCTGCTTCACTTTCATTGAACGCCACACCTTCGTCACCAAGATATGCAATGGTTTCAGAGATAAAGGAACTTGCGACGAAGAGATTCCTTTGATACGGGAGATTCTGTGTGTATATAGTCCGGACTGTTCTGTCTGTGAGCGAATCAGGGAGTGGGAGGAGGGGGATGAAAAGGAAGAGAATCAAGGCTAGGGCGCAGTGATAATCAAATGATTTTGTGAAGACAGGTATCTGGAAGCACACTGATAAACTTGACTAGGTATATGAATCGTTTGTGAAAGTATCTAAGCAACCCCATGTGCCTAATGTGCCTATTAATTCAATACTTGATGTTTTTTTGCGCCGGTACCACCGGAGAACAAAAGTCAAAACTTGCAAAAGCTCAGCTTAATTTCCAAGATGTGTCAAGAGCTAAGAGTAGACTCAAGGTGCAGCGAATGCTTTACCTACATCGAATGCAGTATTTTCATCGTCTGGAAATGCGATGCCCGCAGGAAGACAGGAATCTGCAACGAAGATCTCCCGCCGTTGCAGGAGACTATCTTTGTAAGTTATCCGGATTGTTCTGTTTGCGAGGAGAATCGGAGGAGGAAACAGGAGGAGGAGGAGGATGAAGAAGAGGGAATAGAATGGGAGGATGTTAAATACTAGGAGTAGGACTTGACGGTAGGCAGTTGGTGCTAACTACCTCCATTCTAAGCCGGCCGTGGTACAGTAGGCGTGTTGTCCCATCATCCTATATCTTGGATACGGTTGACATGCAGAAATGTTTTCCCCATGAAAATGATACATTGATCTTGAATAGGTCAGAGTACAACCGATCCTTAACAAAGTCCTTCTTCCGTTCGGCTCGTCAACCCGTTATGGGCTAACATCTCGGTATCGAAGCCGATCAAGTGACAGGGCTTCGGCGCTCCACATCCTGTTTTAAGCGCCTTATCTCTCGAAGAATTCTTCAATCCACGAATCAAATCACTTCCCAGTAACAGCGGGTGTGGATCCCATATCTCTACTCTGCTCTAACCCGATCTTAACGACGATGGCCGAGCTTTTTCTCCCCCTCCGCACACTCATCGCCTTCGCTTTGCCCGGACTTGACCTCTATCGCAGTTTTCAAGCTGTTAACTAACCAGAACTCTGAACTCTCACATGCACTCTTTACGAGACTCCGGTTCTATATACCGCCAATGCCGAGAAAGGGTGCACGTGAGCCGCTTGTAAGACGCTCCTGTGAGCGCTGTCGGTAGGTTCCTTGCGAGCGACAGCAGATTCATCGTGGAACTAACAATATGCAACCTCTAGCCAGAAAAAGATCAAATGCCCTGCGGAAAAGCCTGGCTGTTCTCACTGTCGTATGGCGAATCAAGTGTGTACTTATCTGCCTCGCAACAATATCAGTAACGGCAATCGACAGGCATGTGGCCGAAGCTTGTAAGACGACGTCGCGACACGCTGCATTCGTCACAGCGACTAACCACAGTTTATAGCAGGCCATTGAAAGTTCGTCAGGGCGGTTTGTCGCCAAGCACATCAGCCAAATCATCATACACCCAGGAAGCAGAGTACGTGTCCCGTCCATACTGAGCTGGTCGCGTTGATTTAGAACGAACATTCCCATAGCTCATCTGCAGATAGAAACGAAGTCCAAATTCTGGAAACCTGGAATAATCAAGCACACTCGTCGCTCAACGCTCATCAACAACTCCCTCCGATAACGGCCATGCTCCCCGAGTCATCTTCATGGTGAGATACACAGCTTTTACCTTCCATTCATCATCACTGAAAGAAGACAAAACAGGTCTCCCGCAAACCCAGAACCTCCAGCAGATCTTCTGAGTGATTTCGTACGCGCTTATCGTGAAAAGCTCTACTTCCAACCACTTCCCCTCTTTGACCCGTGTCGTCTGCAGCTGAAGATTGGCACTCTGCCGCATTACTTGCGATGGAGTTTTCTAGCTCTTACGCTCCATTACACTAGCCATAGTTTCTACTATGGGTTGGAGTCGAAAGCCATTGAGTACTATACAACTTCTGCGCGGAGCATAGTCGTCGACATGGCGGCCGAAGGACTCGTGCAGCTTGAAGTCATGCAAAGTTTGTGTCTTCTTGCACTATGTGATAATATCGGTAAGTCCGCTCACGAAGCTGTTTACATGTTGTTACTCACAGATTGTTAGCTGGGAAACAATCTCGCGCGTGGATGATGATCGGAATGGCAGCCAAGCTCGAAGCTCTCCGCCTATCGAATTTAAAAACCAGCGGAAAATCGAGATATGCTGACGATGCTATCTCAAGATGTCACTGGAGTATCGTCATTCTAGAGAACACATTTACTCCTCACTACAGGACCTTGACCGAGGCATCGCATGCTCCAAGTTATCCCAAAAGCGTGCCTAGACCTACGCCATTGCACTCGTCGCATGGCATGAAGAGTTACTGTGCTGACTTGACTGATGCATACGAGGGGAATGTTAACGACGCCGGAATCATTGCGACGTGTTTGGGATACGTCTCTGTTTGGGGTAGTATCATTTCATACTTACGAGACATTCGCAGCGGAGCAAACGAGTACCCTTGGTTAGCCACTTCAAGACACAACCAGCTCACGGTCAAGTTATATGAGCTAGAAAACATGACTTCACATAGACACCTCATCCGGAATGCACCTTTTCCTGACCAGCCAGCTGAGGACCTAAGCAGACATCGAGAGTATTGGGCGCCATGGGTTACGTTTCAGATAATGATGCATGCAACCCAGGCGATTCTGAACAATCCGTTTGTCCAACTCGTGGCTCTTCGAAGAGCAGGTCAGAACTTTCAGCCACGTTCATTCTTGCAGAACACGGTTGATCAGGCCTTGTTCCACGCTGAATGGGTTTCTCGTCTTGTGCAGATGTGCGCCGATCGTCAGTTCGAGGTTAATGACCCGTTGGTAGGACAGGCTGTTGCTGCGTGTGTTTCGATACTGTGGATCTTTCAGTTTGCTCGAGACCGTAAAATATCGGACAAGGCTGGGGAGAATTTGGTGACCTGTGAGACATTCCTGAATCACCTTGCACTGAAATGGCCTCATATTGCAGAAAAGGTTAGATACAAAAGCCTTGGTTGCGTTGGAATGAATGGGTTTGACAGGTCACAGGTTGAGATACTGCGGACTCTTAACGTCAAAGTCACTAAGCAGCAACAAACATCACAAGACGATGAATCAACTAGCGCCACTATTCAATTCGAGCCCGACATGTTGTGGGAACTTCTCGATCCAGCAATGTCGGGTGTAGACTGGGCAAGTTTGTGCAGTTCTACTAACGGAGAGGCAACTACCAGCGCTACTATACAAGTCGCTACAAAGTTTGTGCATCCGATTAGTAACGACGAGGATACTGCGCCTGTTCCTAACCCTATACACAATTTGTTTGATCTAGAGGATGTGTATGGGGAGCCATTTCTTGACCAGTTCTTTTCTGACTCTTTGTTTGTCAACATATAATAGAATGCATTAGTAGGAGTTAATCTACGAAAGTATTTCAGAATTTACTATGAACGGCTGCTCACTAAAGCAAAAAGATCACCACATGACAGAGAATCTACATGTCATTGAAACCAGTACTTGAAAATAGTCGGCATCTAAGTTTACGGCTTGTTGTTGTGGTACGATACATATAAGTACTTCGACATGATTTACTAGCCATCCCCGTAGTACACATCCCAAGCAAACCAGTCAAACATTACATCAAAAGGCCGTTTGGTGCCGCGCGAATCTTGGCCTAGCGCGTTTCCCGAACGGCCATCAAGAGGAGCCTTCTCCAGTGTTCCAGGCTGAGGCTCTAACGGCTGCGCAGGAAGTACGTCTGCTGGCAGCCACTCTAGATAATGTTCCAGGTCTGTTCCAATATCGTCCCCAAGCTCTACTCGCATTTGTTCGAGGTTAATTGCTGCACTATTTGGGACCCAGCCACTTGTCTGCCTTTCATTGCACAATGGTGGTTGCATGGTTATAAGCGACCCTTGAGCAGACATGTCGCTTTGATCCATAGTGTCTCGACGACCTACTTGCAGTTGGACCAGTCGGAGGAATACAGTTGCTATATTCTCAAGCCGTGCACAGAACGGAGCCAGTAGCTGCACTTGGCCACGCATGCTTGAGTAGTACGAGACTGTCGTCGATAGGAGGTCCATATCGTGCTGAATGGTAGCTGTGCTTAAGACAGCATGATTATGCACCAGGTGCTCAAAGACAACAAAAAAAGATATAAAGGGGAAGTATAGGAGGTGCCTAGATATCATGATATTAGTATGGACCTAGGGAGTGGGCATTCAGTCACTCACCAGATAATGCCGTTGTAGACCGACGTCCAATTTGATACCATAAAGGGTAGAAGCGAGATTGCTTCTCTAGCAGCTTCCAATCGAATGCTGGCACGTGAAGGGTCTGGTTTATGGAGCACTATCAGAATATGCAGGTACTCAAATTTGACCGTGTTGATGCCCAGTGACATCTCTCGAAGTTGGTTAGGACTAGAAGCCACCCTTTCGTCGTTCAAGGTGTCGTGTAATATCTGCGGCCTCTCAGTAAGTGTACACACTCTACTCATTTCAGGCGTCCTTATCTAGTATATATGCGTACCTTGTTCGTTCTCAAATGCCACTGATTAAGCTGCTCGCTCAGTGGCTCTTTAGTCCCAGCAATGTGCCCGCGGCCAAGAATATCAAGGATAACCCCCATTAACTTCGCAAGCTCCATGCGCGAAATGAACATATGGGCCCCAAACACTGAAGGTTGCGACTTTCCCTGTCTATCGTCATGGAGCTCATTATGAGCTTGAAACCTTGTCAAGTATGCCAAGTCAGGAAGTGGAACATGCGCATACGTGGCTGATGGAAGAAAACATGGACGGCCAAAAGCCAGAGAACATGACTTGTCAACGGCGAAGAGAAGCCAGAAAAGACTCAGCTTTCGTTGTCGCGTCTCAAAGTTTAAGTGGGGAGACGTGTGTAAACCTAGCGCCTCGGCTTGGCGGCATGCGTGGCCTACTAGCATCCAGGATAGATTCGGTGAGGCGTAGTCTTCACCATGAACAGCTAGGAGTATGAGAGCTTGGAGATTTACTTCGTGAGGCTCGAGGAAGATACTGCTATTGTTGAGTGCGAGCTGCATGTTGTGGCGGTACCGTGAAGCTTGACTACTTTCGTGGTCGGAAAGTAAGGCGAGGATCATGTAGTTGACGTATACAACCCATGCTGTTCGCGGGACGGTCTCAGGCTTGAAAATTACTTGAATAAATAGCTCTTCAGATGGTGTGGCAAAGAAGGCGTCGCCTAAACTGGCGTTTTCCAAGAATCCTGTGTCATTTAGCTTGTTACTTCGGGTGGCACGGTTCTCACAGGTGATACTCACGTCCAATCATCTGGTACCCATCAGCTTTTGATGGAATGTAGAACTCATTTTGAGTCTGTTCTTTGTCAACCACAGCTGTTGTTAATGAATCTGACAGGTATTGCAGCTCGTCAACAGCAGATTGATGAATGGGAGTTGAGCCAGGAGCCGCGGCATTAATGTTTACAGGCGCATCTTTCAGAAACGAAAAAGAGTTGGAGTCGCCCACAAACAAGCTTGCCGCTTGATCATCCTTGTTAGCGATGACCGTCTGAGCTTGGCTTGGTTTTTCTCCAGCAGTATCGCGAGACGCCTTGAGCTCGTTCACCGACTCCAAGACTTTGTTGACCGTGCCTGTCAAGGTGTGGATTACATTCTCGATCTTATTCAAGCGATCGTGGATATCTTCGGCTTTTTGATGGAGTGTCAAGGCGGAATGAGAGGTAGACAGTTGAGTGTCGGTGGTTTCTGACTTTGACACAAGGCTATCTCGAGAATAGTCGCAAGACCCGGGCCACGGCTTGCAGGCGCTGCATTTAGGAAGCTCTTTGGAGCATCTGCCAATGTTAAAGTAAAAAAATTGAGGTTGTAAAAGCCTCGCAGATCTCACATACCGGTATTTCTTCTGTCTGCAGTGGTCACACTAAATCCCACGTTAGCGGAAGTTAGCCCTTGCATTATGAGAGTGATACTCACTGCGTAGCGAGCTCGCTCACTACTTCCAGCTGCTAAAACACTTGAGTCCATTGGTCTATGATTTACACTCCAAGTTAGCTGCTTGCAAGAAATGGGGAAAAGTTGCGAGAAGCAAATAAAAGAGATGAGCGCAGGAGAATTTCCCCTCTATAGTAACTCTAAGCACCCAAGCACCCGAGGACATCGCTTTTCATTGGCTACACTCGGATTAACAAGTGCTTACTCTCCGAATACAGCCAATCATCGCCATCCACTTCGGAGATGCTGGAAAGACCAGAGGCGAATAGTTCAGCGAGTTCATCCGACTTCCATGTCGTTAGTTGAATTGTCCGAAGAGGACATTCAACTACTACATGGATTTGTCTTAGTTGAAGATTCTCAGACTTTTCAAGTGTCCGGCAATGATCCCTCTCGGCGGCATGACATAGATATAAAATATCGTGGACGTATCTCACCTGCACTCCCTCGAATATCACTTCACATTCATCAACTATCATATACTCCCCAGTCGCAACACTACCAAAACTTACATCATCATGTCCCCAAGCATCACCGCTAGAGCACCCATCGCCATCATCGGAGGCGGCCCATGCGGCCTGACCTTTGCACGCTTGTTGGAAGTTAACAACACCGACTACGTCGTCTACGAGCGCGACATCGATTCGAAGCCCAGATTTATGAATCAAGGCGGGACTCTGGATATCCATAGCTCATCGGGTCAGCTGGCTCTCAAAGAGGCTGGACTTTTCCAAGAGTTCAAGGCTATCGCACGCTGGGATGCATCTCGAGTCACCATGCAGAACCCTTCTGGTACAGTCAAGGCTGTGTTTGGAGAAGATCGTGATGCTCCCGAGATTGATCGTATCCAACTTCGAAAGATGCTGCTTGACTCAATCCCAGCCCATAAAATTCGTTGGGATCACGGTGTTAAATCCGTCGGAAAAGGACCTTCAGTCGCTGAGTGTGTTATACGATTTGTCAACGGCACCTCAGCATCCGGCTTTCGTCTCATTGTCGGCGCAGATGGAGCTTGGAGCAGAGTTCGTCCTGTGGTGAGTTGTCTTTCCTTTTCACGGTTGTACCAACTAATTCTCTGCTAGCTCACGTCGGCCAAGCCAGAGTATTCCGGCAAGGTTTTCATTGACGGCAGCATATCGCATGACAATCCCGCCTATGCTGCTGCGTTGGACCACGCTGGACCCGGTAATATGTTGGCTATGGGGCAGAACAAGATGCTCGCCGTTCAGCAACTATGCGACCGGTCATATCGCTTCTACGTGGGTATGAACGCGCCTGAATATATTTACCGAAAGTCCCTAGATATTGCCGAGACTGAGGCTCTGCGCCAGAGGTTCCTGACCTCACCCGACTTCTTCGCCAACTGGGCTCCTCAACTTAAAGAGTATCTTGCCAACGCCGAAGGTCCGTTTTGCGCATGGCCATTGTATCGCTTGCCAGTTTCCTCGTTGAACTGGGAACGTGTTCCTGGAGTTACTCTTCTTGGAGACGCGGCCCATCTTTCCACGCCGCTTGTGGGTGAAGGTGTCAACATGGCAATGTTCGATTCCCTGGTACTAGCCAGGAGCATCATTAAGCATTGTGGAGGCATCAGCGAGGAAGAAGGTGATGATTCGATGCTGTTGGACCACGCTCTTAAAGAGTATGAAGAAGAAATGTTTGAACGTGGTAAGGATCACACATTGCGATGTATGAGCCGTGAGAAGGATTTCTTCACAGAGAATGCGGCTGAGGACTTCATCAACATGATCAATGGGGCGATGCAAGCAGAGGAATAGACCGAGAACGGTGTGATATCTCTATTGACAGCTAGGACCTTGTTGAACATCAACATATAACTCAGTTGTTAGAAGGCACATGCCAAAGAGACAGGCAATTAATCATATCTTAGAGATTGGCAGTGGAATTGAATCCTTGTATATTGATTTGAATTGAAAGTAAAACCGTGGATGCTGAGTGATTTATCATCTCGTTCTCAGACCCGGTATCATTTGCATGAAAAAGACTAGGAGGTCAAAATCTCCCGGTCAACATTGCCCAAAAGCTTCCAAGTTTCCGTGTGTTCGATTCTGAAAATAACAAAACTTTGATTTGTTGATGGCCTTGAACTTATTGGCTCTGGACAGTGACCGCCTTAGAAACCTGGTTCTGAAGACCGTTGACTTTCTCCTTGAGGTCACCAATAATTCCATTTTCCTGATGACCGTTGGTCTTGGAGGAGCCGAGAACATAATCGTCGTCACTGGAGTCCTGCTGAAGACCATCGACACCCTCAGGACCAGAGGCGTGAAGCTTGCTGTTCTCAATACCGTTGAAATGAATCTGCTGAGTGTTGCCATTCTCAACGGGAGCGCCGTTAACGGTGTAACCAGTGTCACTGGAGTCGACAAAAGCCTCAATGCCAGCGCCCTGGCGAGGGTAAGACTTCATAATCTTCTTGTGCTCTTGAAGAGCAGCAACCATCTCATCGTGGCTGACATCGTTCAGGAAGACGCAGTCACCCATAGGGTTGACAGGGACAGCAGCGCGAAGCTTGCCGTCACGGGTCTTGAGAATAGCAGCAGTAGCCTTCTCCAGAAGAGGGGCATCAAACTGAGGATGATCCATAGAGAGACCCGCTCGAGAGAAAAGGTTTAGAAGACGGGTGTGTTCCTCTGAGGAAAGGAGACCACGGATGTGAGCAAGAGTGGCAGAGTAAGCCATGTCAATGGAGATGGCATGACCGTGGCGGAGAGGAGTCTCGGGGACGAGCTCGTGAAGAGGTGACCATCTGGTTTTGTCAGTATGTTGTTTAAATATCCTCGAGGTCTAGTAAACTTACGTGTGACCATAAGCAATCACGCGGTCAAGCATGATCTCGTGAAGGTTTGGTGTCTCGAGCTTAAGCATCTCATGAATACCAGCACGGCAGATCTTATCAGCAACCACCTTGATATCAGGAGTAGCATCATCAGATCGGCCAAAGCCAGTGTCAATAAGCTGCTCACAATACTTCTCAAGCAGATCGTAAGTCTCCTTGTGAGCACATGTGGAGATCTTGATCAACTCAGCGAATCCATTTCGGATCTGAGCCTTGGGAAGACTGCGGAGGAATGTGAAGTCAAGGAATGTGTGAGAGGGAGCGTGGTAGGCACCGAGACGGTTCTTGTAGCGGCCGTAGTTGACGGCGACCTTGATAGAGACGGAGGCGTCAATGAGGCCGATCACTGTGGTGGGAATGCGGATGTAGTTGGTGTTGCGGCGGTAAGCAGCACAGGCGAAGCTAAGATTGTTAGATGGAGTTGTTGAAGAGTTAGTAAGAGACTTACCCAGCAACGTCGGTGACAAGGCCACCACCGACGACAAGGACAGGCTCCTTGCGGTAGATGCCAAAGTCGGTCATGGAGTCGACAATAGACAAAAGAGTATCCATAGACTTGGCCTTCTCGCCAATCATGGTCTTGTGGATAGTAAGAGGGATACCATAGTGGTCAAAGTAGCGTTGCATCTCAGCACCGTAGAGATTGAAGATGTTGAGGTCCATGACAGCCAAGCATCGTCCCCAAGGAGAGTAGAGCTGGTACAGCTGGGGGTTGGAAGTGTTGAAGACGCCATCGAGAAACTCAAAGTCATACTCGATCTTCTCATAGCCACAAACCGCGAAACCCTTGGAGGTGGGCTCGACAGTAGCACTCATATCAGACATGGTGGGCAGATGTGAAAGGGGTAGGTAGGAATATGTGAATGGTTTTGGGTAAGGGGGTAGGGTGTAGGAGAGATAAGAAAGGAGGAGGAGAGTGTGCAGGATGAAGGGTAGGGCAGAAGTCAATTGAGTGCCCGGGATAAGGAGCTTTTTATGTATCTCTAACCCCTCGGTCGGAAGATCGTCCGCGAGGGCTTGATTCGTTAGGTCGATCGATTGCAGAGAATGAATATCCAACTGCCGACAGCGGAAAGAAGCTTCAAGCCAGCATCTTCACCAAGGCATGTAAGCGGTACCCAGACCGCAGGCAAAGGATAGGTTAGCAGGGAGGTACTAAGACAAGACAACCATTCGAGTTTATCCCATTGGTCATGGATGATATCGAGCTGCCTTTGAGGCCAGGATGAGGTGATGGACTTGGCTGGCGAGTGCATCCTCCCACCATAGCCCAGGTACCATACAAGCCCCCAGCCAGGTCGAAATGTTGGTGTCATGATGTTGTTGCTATGATGGGGCTGAAAATTAGTTACGGGCTGGGTCTGAGTGGATGGGGTGCTCCGGATACCACGAGTGGTTGGTTGGATGGCGATGGACCCTTGGGCGAGCACGGCATTGTCGCTTCTAGCCTGATTCGTGCTGTTTCCTGCGCATCCCACGGTCTCGAGGTGTCATATACTACAAGAAACAGAGGGGAACACGCGCGAGAACGGGAGGTACCGTGGACAACAGACGTCGCTGAGCTCGAGCACGTTGGAGGTTAGGCCCTTCTCGGCCTGGCCCTGGCGTCAACGAACGAGGGGCACGGGTATCGCAGCTCTGAGATCTTAGGCCGGGGGATGATCCGCGTGGGGCGATTGTACCTGGATCTGGTCTGAGGTTTAAACCGAGCTGTAGTGTAGGTACTTTAGACTGTAACTAGACTACTGTATTCTCGCAAAGAAGGGGCGGCTGTAAAACTCAAAAAAACGGCCTTGTCGATTACACTACCATCTCGCATGTGCGCGTCATCCATGTGTTTTCCCCACGTTGACTAGCTGGAGAGAGAAGGGGGGCAGGTGAAGGGAAATGTGCTCTGAGACCCTGAGATGGGGAATCTTCGAGGGAGGGGAAAGGTGATGGGAATGTTGCATTGCTGATCTAGACTGCCGATATCTGATCTCTATACGACAGGGACCTTGTGCTCCGTCAACGGCGACTGACCGCCTCTGTTTTGTTTACTACCTGACGCATCATATTTGCTGCTCTCTCATGGTGTTTCTTTCGGTCGCTTGCGTCTCTAGCTGAGGAGCACATCCACTCATGGCCCAGCTCTCTTTGAGGCCTCTGACCAGTCTATCACGTCATAGAAGTAAGCAGGCAGAGGAGACAAGCAGATATCGAAACCGGTGTAACGATGAGGGGGTCTCTACTTGAGATTTATTGGAGATTTTATGGTCTGATGAAATGAACCGTTGCCTGGGAGTCTAGACTGTACAAGGCTCGATCCGTTCTACCGGTATTATGTTCCGGTGCACACACAGTCTGGACATGGGAGAAACAGAGCATTCCGTATATAGTGTGTCTGTTAATTAGGACACATAAAAGAACCACGAGAGACGCCACACTGTTTCAATTGGTTCAGGTACGTTTATGAACCGTACCGCAGTCTGCACTCGAGATCAGAAAGAGACGCGTGCTGTTTTACCGGTGTGGAAACCCGCATATGTATGTATGTTAGATCTACTGGGGGCATGCAAGTCATGGTCTGACGGATGGTCCATTTCGGATGAATCAACGGAGCTAACATTCCTGGCGAGTTGAGCTAACGACTTGGTTCCTCATCTCTCCGCCTGTGTCTCTGCATGGTAAAAACGCCTCTGTTGTTTTATTATAGCCGTCAGAGCTGCTAAGCCGAAGACCCGGAACGTGTTGCTCCGGAACCGCTCCGTTCCCCGCCGTAAAAGTCGGCGTCTAGTGAAACAGTGCCCTCCGCATACACCCACAGAGTCATGACGTCTTCCAATTGACTTTTTGAAATCGTCGACTCGAGCTGTGCCCCCTCCAAAGCTCGGCTCAAGCCTGTTGCGCTCTGCCTCTGCCAAAAGTGAAGATCACCAAGTAAATCTACATACCATTACTTTTCTATCTCTGGTGTTTACATCACTAGAGCCATGGCGTCGAATAGCTCTGGGCCAATGGAGAGCTCCCGCTCGATCCAATTCGTCAAGAACCTGTCCCTCTTCATCCTCAGCTTCATCTTCCTACCGGCCAATGCTCTCTTTGCGCTGGGCGCTTACCTCTGGAGCCGACCTGGCTCCAAGCCCTCGATTGATTCTCAGAATGACCAAGACAACCTGGACAAGGCCATCATTCTGGTGACGGGCGTCAACATGGCCAAGGGCCTCTCGCTCGCTCGAATGTTCCACCGTCGAGGCCATCGCGTCATCGGCGCTGACTGCTATGCCCTCTCCCCCGGTCGCGTCTCACGCGCAATCGACGCCTACTATCGCCTTCCCCCGCCCTCGGATCCTTCAAAGAATAGCATGAATGACCCTTATCTAAACCGATTGGTAGAGATTATTCACCACGAAGATGTCGACCTTTGGGTCTCCGTCTCCGATGTCAATGCCGCAATCGAAGACGCAGCGGTTAGAGAAATCATCGAAGCGCGCACAAGCGCAAAGGCCATTCAGTTTGGTGTCGAGGACATTCGAAGACTGCATGAGAAGGACGCTTTCATCGAGCATACAAAGTCTCTAGGTCTGACGATCCCAGTCACTGAGGCGGTGGAAGACAAAGAGGATATTATTAACTTTCTCAGACGAAATGGTGGTCTTGAGCTCAAGCCAGGTGCTAGGCAATATCTTGTTAAACCTGTTGGCGTTGACGATGTTGCTCGGTTCACCATGCCCCTGCTGCCTCTCTCCTCTGAAGACGCTACCCTCACGCGCATCGATTCAATTCCCTTCAAGTCTGCCAAATGCTCCTTTGTCGTGCAGGAGTTTATTGCTGGTCCTGAATTCTGCACTCATGCTCTAGTGATACACGGTCGCGTTTGCGCCTTTGTCGCGTGTCGTTCAGCTGATGTGCTCATGCATTACTCTGCTCTTCCCGCCGACTCTCCCCTCAGCAAGGCGATGCTTGACTTTACACTCAAGCAGGCAGAAGCAGGTGGAGAGAGTTTTACTGGGCACATGAGTTTTGACTTTTTGATTGATAGCGAGGATCAAGATGCTACTCGGTCTGGTGCAGAAAAGCAGGTCACGATATACCCCATCGAATGCAACCCAAGAGTTCACACTGCCACTGTCCTCTTCAACAACACCCCCGAGATCGTCGACGAATACCTCTCTGTTCTATCTACCTCTACGCCGCCGAGATCTCTTTCCAAACCCCCGCTATTCCCCACCAATCCTCAGCAATACTACTGGGTCAGCCAAGACCTGGTAGAGCTTCTGCTTTATCCTTTCTACCTATTTTTCTTCAAAGGCACAATCGGCGTTTCTGATATTCAAAAGTCAATCAGGACTTTTGCGCAACACTTGGTCTACTGGAAGGATGGTACTTTTGAGTCTTGGGATCCTCTGCCTTGGTTGTGGATGATGCATGTTTACTGGCCTGTGCAGTTTGCTTGGTACATGTCCACTGGATCTGTGTGGACAAAGGTAAATGTCAGCACTGGAAAGGCGTTCAAGGGATAAGCGCTTGATAAGATGTTTGGTGCTTGTGTCATGCCAGTCTCGGTGGTTATAATTAGCAGATGTCACCAAGGCTGAGGGTAAGGTAGAACATGCCTCTAAAGAATAAATAGCTGCAAGTAAAAAGATTCAAAAATAATTTCAAAGGCCATCCCGTTGACAACACATTGCTGAGCTTTTTCTAACTTGCTTTCATGACTAATCTGTTTGTCCGTCATCCCATGCGTAGCCACACCATCGCTCCAGAACTATATTTCACTGCAGCTGACGATACTATTCACAAGTGCCATCCCGCGACAGACCAATTCGCCTAATATCACCCAATAACCGCTTTTTGATTAAAAGCATGTTCATACCAAAGTGGTAAACCCTCGCTGTTCTTTTTCCACCTGCTGCCAACACGCAAGCCGGGTAGACAGGGATAAACCACCCCACCCTATCTGATAAGCCTTGGTGTATATACACGCCAGAGTGGTATCCCTATCGCGAGAGGTGTTCACAACCCATCCCCCCGATTTAGGCTGCTGCCCAAAGCGTCAGGCTTCTGGAACCAACACAAGCCTTGTGCCATGCACCCCCAAGCAATGTCCCCCCCAGATGCTAAGCCAGGGGTTCATCACCTGCCACGTTGCTGATCTGTACGCCACGAGATGCCATACACCCTGAAGCCGTCGATGCATCCCTGGTAGATCAGGTGATGGCTGTCGTTCATGGTTGCATCCCTGATCTGGGGAACCTACACGGCACGTCTAGCGTCCGCTGCTAGGGGAGGGACGGGCCTTGTGTTGTAACACGTGGCTCGACACATGGTGAATTTATGGTTTGTGTGCCTTTATTGTGAGGTCGATCCCTACATTCGAATACATGAGAAGTGCCGACACTGTCTCGTCACATGATGCTATACCTGACTTTGATTGTCTGGATGCGCAATTTTGGTAAGGCAAGCAATCTTTGAGTTTGAGTTACCTTAATAAGTCTGGTAATTCAGGCATTGGTTTAATTTTATTTCCAGTTCTTACGATCGTCCTACACGCAACTTAGCAATGTTAACATGATAGACCGGGGCGTTCCGTAAACTGGCCGTACCGAGACTTGAATCCAGACATCAATGCGCCTCACAACAGTTAATCCTTCACAACTTTTACACACAACTATTTGTTTGAATCATTGCATTATTACTTTTAAGTAAACATACTCCATCATTCATCGTCACTTACAATGTGTGAGCTACCAGAGGAATCGGGGTATAAAAGGTAGTCGAGAAAACAAAACAGCTAGAATCACGCAGAATTCAATGAGCAGCGCATCGGGCAGTTCTTTTTTATCAAATACTCACAGCAATTATTTAAAGGCAAATAATAAGTAACGTTTGATACGCAGCAAGCTGGCTTTTAACGCAATAACCAAAGCAATGCCTTTCAGAGGTTATGAAACGAAAATCTTATACGTGCAGAGGTGCATCAATTGATTATTCTTGATTTTAGTTTCTCGTTTATTTCTGTATCCTATGCTTAGAAGTTCCAGGTTTCTAGAATGTTGACAAACGCCTCAGCATATAGAAAAGATTGTTGACCAGAGGTAGCCTGGCTGGCGGTACAGTAGAGATTGGCGGCTTAAAATAAAAACGAAGCACTAATGAGTAAAGGCGGCAAAAACGTCTCAAGCCAGGGTTGCTAGTTGTTGACAGCTCAACTTAATATTCCTTTCCTAGTCTCATGTATGGCTGACTCAAGTGCAGGCTTCCTCGCAAATTGTCACATATCCCTGCAAAATGATTAGCCTCGTACAACGCTTTACGCAGCCAGAGGACACTGACCAAATCTTTGCCAGGCTCGTCCTTGCAATCACTAGACAGAGGGAAATACCGCTTGACAGACCAGAGAAACGTCAGAGGGTTGTAGTTGAATACAAACTTGGCATCGGACGCTTCCTTGCGGTAGATATCAATTGTTTCTACCCAAAAATTAGCAAACTCATGTCCATGAGTATTTCCAGGCGCGAAAGCAGCTTTTGAACCTTCGAAGAGACTAATGACATCTGGTATGTTAGATCCGCGAACTCCAAATCCTATACCAGCAGCGTGCCAGTGGACGTCCTTCATATAATCGCTCAGCTCAGTGCCAGGAATCTCGGGACCTCTCCAGACAGCTGCGCACGTCAACCAACGCTCTTTACGGCTTGTCGTCAGTGCCGGATACACATACCTCGAACGTTGTATCCCGCCTCACGCAGCTCTCGCGTATGGTTGAAGATCTGCTGTTCCGTGAGAACGGGATCGTAGCCCTGCTGCGTGACATATGTGTGGCGACCGGGTAAGCCACTTAACCAAGACGGAGTCAGCGGGGATCGATGGTAGCAGATTAGAAATACCAGCCTACGTGTAGAATACATTGACCTCACCGCACCCCGGAAGAGATGTGGCCGCGCTCATGGCGGGACCAAACGCAAGCAGTGTCTGTGAGGCGAGCATCGTTGAGAGCTTGAGGTTATGCGTCGGGCTCTGCCCCCGAGTTCTGAGCTGGATGCCTCGGGGTTTTTGTATTTCTTTGCACACTTGCGTCAGCACTAATAAGTGCGCCACGTCTCGACGTGTCACTCAGTGATTCTGCAGTACAGCGAATGGAATGCAACCATAAGTATTTAGCTGATACCTAAGAGGGCGGTTTTGGCGAATGAATAGTCTCCCTCCCTGGGTAATAATTTGCGTTGACCGAAACGCCAAAGACGCCACGGTAACTGCGTATTCGTCTTGTCTCTACCCTATCGGTGACTCCGCAGTTCGGACTGGTAGCAGGCGAGTTGGTGTAGCCTTGGCTCAGTTTCCGTCGTCAAGATTGAGGCGAAGCATATACTCCAACCATCTTTATTATTCTGTGGAATGTTGACAATCAGGCTGCACTGATTAAACTCCAAGACTGCCACATCTATTTGCGTGTGAATACTAAAGCACAGCATCAAATACGTCCCCCAGACATTGAGAGATCCCATAGACCTACACAATTTCAAGCATGCTCAAAGGTATTTTCACTCCATCCATACGCCCGACTCAGTCGTCGCGCCAGAATAAGAACCAGATATCCCTCAATCTGCGACTGGTGCGGTCGATGAATACTAACAGGCCTTTTGATGGCCATTGTTTCGGGAGGTCTAAAGGTGTACACCGATCCGAATCTGGGGAGAACCGAGAATCCCAGGTCACTCATGGCCGCCTCAAAAGCCGACCAGCTTACAGAGCCTCGTGATTCAGACTTGTCGAACAAAGTTTTGAAGACCTCTGCAGTCGCGGAGCTGACCTTCAGTATCTGTGCCGGAGGAGCAGACTCTTTCTCGGGGATGGCATCCGCGAGAGGGACGATTGCATAGACGGATGAATGCGGTGGGCGAGTCTTTTCCTTCAATCTCCGGCTTTCGATTCGTTTGGCTGGGTCCTGGAGAGTAGTATCGATGGGAACAAAGACAGCCTTGCCATCCTTATCCAGCTTGTCCTTGGCCAGTCGGTATTGTTCTTCCAGGTTCTGAAACATCTTCTCCACTTCATCTTGGTATAGGAATCCCACCCCCGTACCCGTCGTTTCGATGACAAACTGATCGAGCGCTTCGAGCGCTTTTGCAGCCATGCCAGGCTCCAAGAGGTTATCAATAGGAGCAGCAAAATCTCGCAGGTCGACCTGCTTCTTAAGCTGGTTCAACTCGATGTCGAGTTCTTGCAGAGAGGAAACAAAGAGATGGCCCTTCTTGCGGGAGGGCGCGGGCAGTGAGAATACCGAAGATGCATCTTGGACAAACGCGACAACAGCAGCCACGTCATACAGAGTGTGGGATTCCTTTTCGTCAAGTTTCTCACGCTCCAAAGGATGGGCTTTGTAGAGATCGCTGAGCTTCTGCATCCATTCAACAGCCTTGGAGACAGTAACGTCAGGCTGACAGAGACGCAAGAGGTAGTGAAGTTGGGGATCCGTACGGGTCAGCTCTTCCGGCTTTCCTTTCATCGAGAGCTTAGCGTTGCCAGCATTATCATACACATTGGATAGCCGCTTGAACCACTTGGAGCCCATGCCTGTCGAGATCTGGCGTTTGAAAAGGGCCTGGGTGCGGGCGTATTCGAAATGGCACAAGTTGGAAAGCTCTTGGAGTACTGTGGATTTGTAGAGCTTGTCGACTGATGGCTTCTCAAGCAATTCAAGAAGACCAGTGATGGACTCCCAGATGGCGATGCCCTGAACCGATTGGTGAATTGCCTCAAAGACAGCTGGGCCGACATATTTGTCGGTATGAACGGGCAGCGATCGTCCTTTTTCGTCAGGTACAAGCTCCGGGCGGCTGAAAAACTGGATATTGACACTGGGGCAGAGGACAGTAGGCTCGGTGCGTAAGAGCGACAGGTACTCTTCGAGTGATGACTTTTGATCGCGAGCGCCGGCGACGACCTCGGGCAGTGTAAGCTTGATAGTTGGTTCCTTGACGGTAGACTTGGAAAGAGGAGCGGTGGGTTCGATTTTGGATTGCTTTGTCGGCTCGCTTCGCTTTCTGGTCTTAGATCCCTCGTCAAGTATGTCCTCGATCATGACATTAAGAACTTGAAGTAAAGTGATCTGTCGCTGCAGAACCAGCTCTCCCTGGGATTGCGGAACGAGCAGGCCATGCTGGATGGCGGTACGGAAGTTGGCCAAAACCTCGTCGACGTGTTGGGAGTCGATTTCGATTGACTCTCCGTATCTCTCGTCCATGAAAAAGGTGTAGCAGTTTTTGAAAGGGTTGACGTGGCGCAGCCTCTTTTTCCGCATCATCTCGTCGATGAGCTCCAGGTCTCCGGCTGTGCCATTGACACCTTCGCTGTACTGCTCAAAGAGGGACTTGGTGGCTCGATGTTTGAGCATGTCAAGGAGGAAGTCCGAGTTGGGTTCAGTGACGTCGGCGAGATTCCACTCAGGGACGAATTTGTAGACGCTTCCTAGGGAGGTGTCCGAGGAGTGCTTGAGGACAACTCCATCTGCTGCACCGGCTTTCATGCACTTGGCGCGCTGGAGCCTGTTGAATGATCGCCATGCCGTCTCGATTTTGGCGGCATGTGTCTTGTACTTACGTGCGAGGTCGCCATGTAGCTCCTTGATCATGAGGGAGCTCGAGTAGTCGTCCATGTTGGCTGGTCTTGGTGATCTCGGCGAGTTGCAGAGGTAGATGAAAAGAGGTTATCGCGTTGGTGGGTTTGAGATCACATGACGCGGAGAGCCACACTCCAGCGATTGTGGCTGAGTCCGATCCGACATGTGGCTTGGGAATCAACAGGACCAACAGCGAAGATTGACACGATCGACTGCTTGGATTAATCGGCGACGTAAATGGAAGTATCTTTTTTTGGTTTATCTCCGGCCCATAAAGAATACACGCGCACTCGTTTCCTTTTCTAGTAGAAACTATCAACATGCTACCCTCGACCTGACCGTAAGCTGCGACTAGAATCGCCTGCGCCCGATCAAGTGACACACACACAAATGAGCCCAGAGTGTGAGAGAGAAGACGAGACCTTGATTTGCGCGCTATCCGGCTATAGGTATAGCGTACTTGTCATGCAGGGTTAATTGTATCCGCTTGACATTGCATCGCATGTTTATTACTATTGTCAGTCGCGCAATCAATTTATGGTATTCTCGTGTCTAATTTATAGATTTAGTTGCTCCTTATGATTCGGTTTCGAACCATTATGCTATGAGGTCGTCTTTTACGGATATCATGGCAGGATGCCTGCATTTATGGAGCTCTGACGATACGATGCTATGATGTCATACCTTCGAGATGTGCTGCTTCTTAAATCCAGCAGAGTCAACCACAACCTTTAACCCTTTCGCTCCAGCAACAACACATCAAGTCTCATGCATTCCACACCTTATCTGTAATCACGAACTGAAAATGGCCGACCTCCCAAACAAGGACGATCTCAAGGCTCAAGCCATCGACGGCCGCCCCATCACACAAGCCGAGGCTTCTGCCATCGCTTCCGAAGAATCCAGCCTTACAGGCGGCGGCCCAATCGAGGGCAGTGCTGCGGCGACTGCTCAGAGTTTGCATGACCGGCAGAAGAACTTCCTGGAGAAGGCTGGCGATGTCGCGAGGAAACCTGCCGATCAGGTCACAAAGGAAGATGCAGCCGAGGTGCAAAGGGCAGAGGTGGGATATCACCAAGCAATATATATTTTGGTGCACACACTGACAGATGTATATGACAGGCTCGAGCAAAGGGCGGACCTCCAGGAAAGGGATCGACCGCTTCTGATGTGCAATCAGTTGCCGATACGAATGCAAAGGCATGAGGGAACATGAATCACGACTGTACAAAACAAGAACAATCAGAATGTATCATACTCACACCTAATTGATTTCTGCATTGTTACCATGATGAAGGAACATAGTGGCTGTTTGACACGTCAAGTTCATCCATTCAGGAACCTTCGTATTTCGTGTTCATCTAGTTCTTCAATTTGTACCGATCACCCTTGCGAATGCCGTCCCAACATCTTCGCGCGTATCTTTCCTTCAAAGTCAAAACCTTACAGCTCTGCAACGGCACGACGAAGCAAATCGTCCGACTTGTTAGGATCGTTAAAGCCAGTCCACGGCACAACGCCGTTGTTGGTACGAAGCTCCTTGTCCAGATGATACAGCCCATGACCAGCCTGCTTGCTTATCCTCACACACTGCTGGAGCAGATCGCCCATATCCTTGACGTGGCGCGTCTCCTTGCGCAGGAAGCGACTCTCAATGACATCCTCCAAGGCATTGTCATTAGCCTTCTCTGCAGCGGCGCACAGACGGAGAAGATCTTCGAGGATTTCCTTCTCCATTTGCAGTGCCGCATACACAGGCTCGATGGGGTCGACGGGGTCATCGGGCCATTCGATGTCAGGCTTGGGGATGTCGCTTGGCTTGGAACGACCTCCGCGCTGGACCATGTAGGACTCCAGCCAGGTTGCGTCGGCGAAGGCTTCCTGGGCTGATCTCTTCCAGAGACTGGAACTTGTTAGTGATGGTTTAATTGATATCAACTCATGATCTTACGCCGCGAAGCCGTGGAGTGACACATTGGAGCGTAGACAATCGGCCCCGAGCTTGCGGAAGAAGAACCAAGCTTTGTATTCAGTTTGAATATGCTGTCGGATGCCCTATGATAGTTTACCAATAGTTAGAATAAGTGAGATAAGAGGGACTTGAGAGATGAGATTACATCTTCAATTTCGCTGGAAAAGGTTGAAGTCTGGACGTATTTGTCTATGTTCTCCGACGAGAACTTCTTGAGGTTCTCTTGAACCTTTTCGGTGTTTGATGAAGACATGATTAAGGCCTGTTTGTGTTCTTAGTAATTTGTTAATCCTGTGAATCTTTTTCAATTGTGAAGAAGCAGTAAAGTCATAGTATTTGCACGACTTGTTTAGGAGCCGAAGCGCCAGTAGATATAGCCAGCCAGATGCTTCCTTTCAATGACACTTCTACTCTACACCATCATCCGTAGTTTTCTTTCTGTCTGTAAGACATATTGTAACAGTTGCTTCTTCTTAAGCTTGATTTATGAAGAATGTGTCAAAGGTGACGTGATCCCGCAACGAGGGCCTCGTGGTTTCAGCTACGATGGTCCTCCCCGCATCTGACAACAGGTGCATTGACGAGATGATGATGTTGGCAATAAGCCCATTTAAATCTAGACTTGGAAGAATTGTGTTGTGTTTCTTGTTTAAGAAACAGCCACGTCTCTCAGACTGCCGAAGTATAGTCAGTGGCTTTTCAACTGCTTCGAAGCAGGGATTTGCGTCGCAGAATCATTTAGTCATTTACATGTTTGTCCATTTGCATAATGCATATAGTGTAGCAAGCTCAACTTCATGGTCGAGACCTGTGCTTGTGCACCCTTGCCATGAGAGACGTGCGGAGTTGACTCGTCATTGTCGTGTAAGCGGTGTACACTTCACTTATCTCAGCCAGCGGATGACGACTCGATTCTACAACGAATAGTAACCTACTCTCACCATCTTACTGTATTAATGATTTTAAGTCCTGTTGCTAAAGTAATGACCTGAGTAAAGCTTAATTGTACGGGATATTGACGAAGTGGACGACGTGCCTGGGAGAGCTGGTTAGTGCCTCTGTGATCGAGATTATGATGCGAATATTCGAATGCATGTAAAGCTATATCTAGAAATCAAAATCCGTCTCATTTTGAATCATCGGTTCCAATCAACAAGAGCGTCGTCACCCAGCTTCTCTTTGATAAGAGTCGTGCTCAGATCCCACAAATTCAAGGCCAGCTCAGGGTTTGAAGCCTGGTTTGACTCACTGCCCTCCTTATCAGGGTCAACAAAATAGTAGCCATTCAGATCCTCTTCCTCTATTCTAGACGATGTCAACGCCCAGAGCGCACTATAGGATCCCTGCTCCACATCGCGTCCGATGGCCTGCATCGACCACGAGAGAAGCTTTCCGGTCAGGCCGGGGTAGGCATCTTTCCACTGCTGCTGCATTGAAGTGTTGACCTGTGACTATGTTAGCAACACTTTGATAGCTAATAGCGTCGTTTCAAGTGACTCACTGCTCCAGGATGGACAGAGAGTGCATAGATCTTATCCTTATTGTCCGGGATGACCTTGCCTGCCAATCCATACTTGGCAAACAAGATCATGGCAAGCTTGGTTCGGTTGTAGCGAGCTGTGGGGTCTAAATCGGGGTCATTGATCTCATCCTTGGTCCTGAATTGCACATTCGACAGTTGTGCTAGGCGATGCATCTCACTCGACTCGAACACGACTCGAGGGGGAGGTGTGTTTTCAAGCTTGCCCGTCTTGCGCAAGAGAGGCCACAGCTGGTTGCAGACATAGAAGTGCCCGAGGAAGTTGACACCAAAATGGCGCTCGATGCCATCAGAGTCTAGTCCAAACTGGTTGGTGTTGATGCCAGCTGACAGCACCAAGAAGTCAAGACGGTCGAGAGATTCGCGGAAGCTTCCAAATACCTCTCGGATCTGAGACAAGTTCCCCATGTCACATCCCTTCCAGTCGATATCAGCGTCGTGATTCTCATTCTTGACTGCTTCAATTGCACTGGTGCCCTGCTCCTCCTTTCGGTTCACCATGATGACCTTGCACCCGGCGCGGGCGAGGGCACGGCTGACTTCATAGCCGATTCCAAGAGCACCACCAGTGACGATGGCGACTCGACCTTGGAGGTTCTCTGGTTTGATGACCTGCGGGCCAATTCCTGTTGTTTTCTGGAGGATGGACTGCATTGTGCCAGATGTGCTGGTGGATCAAGGTGCTGATTTGTGATGCTGATAGAGGCTAAGAATCAGCGGGTTTCAAGATGCGTTCGGGCATTTGCTATAGCAGAATTTAGTTCAATTGTTTGACGTCCTGTCTGACCTTTATAAATGCTGTTCATTTGCATGCCCACCTTGTACCCAAGTACGACGGATTGTCAATAGTGACGTCTACCAGGCTTAACAGGCAGTGGGAAAACGATGTGGATGACATCATGGTTTTTGCGAAAAGTCACACCTAACGTCTCGCATTGCGTAAATACTTCCCTTAAATTCACGAAAGACTACAGAGTAACTGTATTAATATGTACAATTGTGAGACTCCAGCTAATTTCACGACTGGCCTCAGTAGCCAGTGCTATAAATCAGTCAGCTAACTAGGTACTTATTGAAAGCACCCAAACAGCCTCCTTAGTATAATGTAAGCTCTCGGTCGGCTCCCTGAGTATATATCATGATTAGACACATCGCTCTCTGCCATTTCGCAAAATACACACAATCCCAAATTGTCTCTCAATTACGAAACAATAGACAGTTATACTGTATTACACTGGTGAGGCCAGCAAGCTTTTACGTGTTAGTCTATGAAGTCATTCAGTTAGTTCGGTTTATTCATCCTGCTTCACACTTGACCTCAGATCTTCTTGAAGCACCTGTTACTCAACAGCCGCATCCCCAGATCCCCATGTTCTTATTCCCTAATCCTGATCGGACATTTGAACCGCCTGCTTGTCTACCAAGGATCCGATCTCGGAGATCCTGCAGGCAGTATGCCTATGCCTATAGAGAGGCGCAAAGACACCAACGTATCCCTCCTCGATAACCACCAACATTTACAGCCGTATGTGCCTCTAGCTTGGAACTCAGCTCGCCAATATAAATGTGGTGGCTAAGCAACTGAAAGAGCAGTAGCTAACTCCGCCCCTCAACTCTCAACACCTCGCTCGTTCGGGGAGGTCCACTATTTGCTGGCTAGAAGAGGCACAGAAGCATAAGAAGGCTTGGATCAGGTCACACGTTACCTTCAATATCGTGCCGAACCACCACAACTACCCAGATTATCAAGTTATGTCTACTTCTGCAATCCGTGTGACCTCAAAATTGTCCATTAGTATCTCTGGGCTGTCACATTCCAGCTGACGGTCAACTTTACACAGTAATCTACATGTGATATGACTGACTTTACCATCACGTTTAGTTTGTGAAGGCGTCTAAGTAGATTCTTTCACGTATACTTTAACCATCGTAGACGTTCTTCCCGCTGCTGAGCTGTGCCCAGATGACAGCCATAGGCGCACAACAGGGGGCGGTAAGAGGAACAAGCTTTTGTGGCTTGTCATCTGTGATCTACAAACCTCTCTCTATCAATACTCCGTTAGGTTGATTCAAGGTAGCGAGGTATGTCGTTTCATTTTATCTTACTATCAAATCTTTTAAAACTCCCAAAAGATCAGCATCGGAAACAAACACATCTCTCCTTGTCTGACCAATCTCATGGCCTTCCAACTCTAGATTCCCATAAACATGCACTCTGATCACCAATGCTTCGTCTGCTTTGGTGAGACCGGAGCCGGAAAGAGTACCTTCATACGATCTCTTGGCGGCAACGTACCTCTCCCCGAGCTGATAAACATCGGCGAATCTCAAACGGAAAAGGTGGTTTTCTATCCGATCCCCGCTGAGTCCAATGCTATTATTTCCCTGATAGATAGTCCCGGGTACGACGACACTCGCGCCAGTGACTCAATTCGTCACACCAACCACGCACATGCCGTCCAACTTATCGACGCCTTGAACCAGAAAGGAATCAGTTACTTCAATGGACTGTTCTAGGTTTGTTAAAAGTGACCGAAAAACCGCGGGTCTATGCGAACAGGCAAGCTTCATCGATAGCCTTATCCGTACTAGAGGCGCGCCAGTGTCTTACTCGGATCATGTTGTCGTGATGCCTAGGGGAAGTGCTATTAGCGCTGCCGGTGCTCGAGCGCCCGTCAAAGCAATCCCCAACACATCTACTGCTGATAACCTCAAATCTGTTATCGTTGGCCTCGGAAGCCCGGGAGTCGATGTAGCTACCTGCGATATGTTGATAGAAAGGCTGGATGGCGGTGATATGGCGTTGCTCTCGCCCACCCGAAACGCCGTGCTCGAACAGAAACCCTTGTCACAAGATGAATTAAAGAGCATAATAAAATCTTTAAAGAACAGAGTAACATTGAAAGGGGAACGCAGCGAATATGGACAGACTGCATCGGATTCCCCAGGCTGCTTGTATATCTGGACCTGTTGTAGTCAACAGCATTATGTCAGGGATACTTAAGAACCTGTCGACTACTTACTCGGTGGTGGATGTCAAAAGATGTATGGTCATTGCGGCGATTTAAAGGCGGTTGGCTGCACTCGACGATATCCTTCTTGCGATGAAACCGAGAGTGGATAGGGCTTCGAAAAGGATGGTTGTAGCAAGGGGCCAATTCATGAATTAGTATACGACAAAAATTAATATTCGTTCGATTAGTTTGATAGATTTAAGAATTCGAGCATTCTAACAGTATAGACAATTGTATTAATTGACCTGAGAAGTCTTCTCGATAGTAATGCTGTTACAACCTCAGTACCATTATACATTTGACTGTCAAGGAAAACCTAGCATGGTGCCAATAAGATAAGCTTACTAGCTTATCCTATCACAAAATAAAGAGGGCCATTGAACGGTTTGTCTAGTCTCAATCAGACCATAATCATTTAAGCATTAAATTTTAGAGATTTTTCATTTTTACTACTCTGGAACCTGGATGAGTTTAATATAATTGAAGTGCTGTCTGTGCCTTGAATGCGCTGACGGAGTCAGAAGACGGTGCTATCAACGGATCTACCTCGCCTGTTAGAAGAAGATCTGTCGCCTTGGAAACAGCGCTAGACCGAATCTAGCAAGAGCAACAAAGACCTTGTTTACCCCCCACTCACAACCACAACATATCTGATTATAACATGACATGCTAGCATAGGATCTGTTTTAGTTACATTCTTCGAGCCCGCAACCCATTATGGTGTTTTCAAATCGTCAGATTGATAATTGGCTATCAACTATCATACTTGATCCAAAAGCGCCCGTGGGCAACGCCTTGGAAAGTCAACAAGACAAGTTATCGACCACGCAAGTCAGTTCGGCACCACTACCGTCGCCACCTGCATCACGCAAGAGAAGATCTATGGACACTTCCGATAAACAAACACCGCGCAAGCGGCAACGACAAGATAACATCTGGCAAGATAACGAGAGAACGCCCCGACAAGGCGACACTGCATCCGTCACTGGCTCCGACATACCCTCGTTATCCTCAAGGTCTGAGAGTTATGCATCTTCTGGCCGCTTATCCCCAACCAAGATGGATGAGGAACTTCGAAATTTGCCTCATGGTCTTGATATCAGGACTATGGACGTCAACGACAAGGATCTGCCTATCGAGTTGCGGAGGTTCATTTCAAAAATCAAAGACATCACCACTTGCCTCGGAATTGTGCCGGCTACTGAACGAGTGAGCATCTGTACTCTCCAATCTCATATCATACCCGCTGATCAACCCTTTATAGGCATTGATATCATCCCTTGGTGAAAACAGACCATCACTTGAAGACGACTTCCGTCCTCACGTCTACGCGACAGGAACGTCTGAGACCAGCCCTAAGACAGACGTTATATATGATGTCATGAAGATTGTTGAAATGGCTGGAGAATGTCTTAATAGCAATATGGACGAAGCAGGTTGGAACAACCACGTGCATGCACCCATACTGGAACTATCGCTCTTCGGCCGCCGTCCCCGGTCCCCCCAGTTAGCTAGATTCTGGTCATGGTATGTCCTCTGTCGTCGTTTATGCTCTACCACGACTGACCGAAACCTTAGCACAACTGCCAGTATTTTACCCCGGTACAGGATCGAAAACCTCCCCGGTAGAAAAGTGGATTATGTTCTTTGGATTGATCCCACTTGCGAGCCAGAGGCCCAAGCTCGAGTTGAAACACTTCATACACAATTCAACCACATCAACCACACTGACTTTGCGCCATTAGAGAAGCGGCCTATAACTGTTAGTATAAAGACGAAACGACACAACGAGAGTCGAAGTCGGGCAAATCGCCAGATGGGCATATGGCAGGCTGGCCAATGGCGGGTGCTGAAGCACATAGCTGAGCCAGAATCCTTACAATATCTTCCCTTTCTACCCGGCGTTCTTGTGTTCGGTCACAGCTGGTACTTTGTAGCAAGCAGCTATAAAGACGGTAAAACAGTAAGCGCACTACTAGTAACTGAGGCACACCACTGACCTAAAACAGATACTATGGATAGAACGTCCGATGGGTTCAACATACACTGAACTCGGCGTCTTTCAAATAATGAAGGGCATAGCAACGCTTCGGGAATGGTCGACACATGTCTTCTGGCCTTGGTATAAGAAACATGTGCTGAAGCTTGAGTTGTCGACAGAAGCTGGTGCTGAAGCGCAGGGAGTGGAGGGAGCACCTGTAGTGGTTGACAGAAGATGAAATATACGATCCTGCAGATGAAGTTTTTGTTATCCGAGGAAAGTGAAATGGCTGACCCAGTGCAAAGTTATCTTATGGATGAGTCAAATCAATGATTACCAAACTAATGGGGTCGACATTTCTACAAGAAGGAAGGTATCAGAGTTCAGACTCCTGGTTGTCGATGTTTTGGGTCAGCAATACATTTCTTGAGGTTCTTGTCTGAGTGTATTAGATATACTGGACCAGACCTCTAGAATGCTAGACTGAGGGCTTTTGTTGTAGCTGGTAAAGAGCATGGCTGCCTACAGGCTCTTCCGTTTGGGTCTATTATTGCAACTGGCCGCAAGAACTAGCTTTTC
>JABCKB010000284.1:0-10297 GCA_013184455.1 Fusarium continuum
TCCCTCGCCTAACAGCTAAGGGCACCTATATAGTACAACACCTGGAATTTTGGAAAACTGCGAGTGAAGAGCACAAAAGCTTCTTCCCCGGTTGCAAGGATATGTTGAGAGGGGAGATAGCCGAAGCGCCTACGCTACCTATGACGAAGCCAATTTACAATGTCTTCCTCTGTTGTTTCATAGCAGGGGCCCTTGTTTTTGTGGCGCAGTGGTCTGACCGTCTATGTGACACTACCACTTGTGAGCCATTGGTCGGGCTCAAAAAGAGCTGGATACCTATATCAAGGAATCCAATGCAGTATCATAACCCTTTCTAGTACTAAGCCAATGCTGAAAGAGAGAGAGACCATACTCTTGGAGCACCTCAAATTACATAAGAGGGTCAATAACATATTGAAGGCTTTCGTGAACTTGTCTCGTAGGGCAGATACAAAGAAAATATATCTTGATCTCAGGTGTCAACCACAGACGGCGACCATGATCGAGTTTACTTCTGCTTTGGGGGACACCTGCTGAATAGTTTGAGAGTAAGATGGTGGCTATTGTCACTCCACAAGAGCTCAGTTGCTTTATTGAGAGTTCATTGAAGTAACTTTGCGCCCGATGATCTCGCCGAGATAATGTAGACAAGTGTCACATTAACACACTTGAGCAGGGTCACATTCACCCTGTGTTTTTTACGGCTATTAAAGCACTAAGAAGGGTTCCGCTAAAGTCTATTGCTGCTTAGTGTCACTAATCTCCTTCTCTGACAAGCTTTGCAAGTGTCTCAGCGACGCTTGCGGCCGATCACCTCTCACCGTCTTTCCAATCAGTACATATCTAGGCAAATCTCAAACCAGGGGGGAAGACTACCAACTTTGGGTCGTTGAGAGCATCGGTTCCCAGCTGTATGGCTGGTCGATCGTGCAAATCCCAGACCGGTACCAGTCCGTCGGTGGAAATTGACGTCAGGTGTCTGTGATCAGGAGAAAAGGTCAAGTTCCTCTCTGGATTGTTTACGCAAGGCACGTCGCCGACTTGTTCTTCAAGGTGCGATTGAATTGACTATTTATAAATCTCCCAAACATGGATGATACCACACTTTAGTCTGCATGCGATAAGGTCGTTCGTTACATGAAAAGGCTATGGAACAGATTTGGCTCTAATCTGGATGCGTGTCCCGCTCCAATTCACCTGTGTCAACCCGCCAGACCTTGATTTGTTTGCGAGAAGAGCTAATCAACATGCTGGAGACAGATGTGAAGGTTATTGGCCGATAAAGCCGCCTGAGTGAGTCTTCCTGGTTGCGTTCATCTTCCTGATCTCCAAGGACTTAAAAGCACCTGCCATTGCTGGTTTGCCACAATGCGGTAGTTTTCGTTGATTCGGACTAAGCAGCCAAGAGCTTCGAATCGGGTGAAAAGGCCAAGGATTCAATATGCCCATTCAAATCGTCTTGCAAGCGTAAGCAAGCGCCCCAACTGTCTTGTGTCTCGGGTTGAATCTAAATCCAGTTCAGAATCTAATGTTTGAACGCCTATCTTACTTGAATCCTTTTAGGGGAAAAGACCAGGACTGAGTAGTAGACTTTCAGAGGTACAATAGCGATCAGATAGATGTTCTGGCTAAGAAAGCGATTCGCATCATCCAAGAATCCAGACAAGTCTGAGAATGCATCCTTCTCAACTTTTTCCAGGGAGTTTATAGTTAATAAACGCCTTGACTAGGTCTCTCAGTTTGTAATAATTCAAATCAAACATCATCATGGTTGTGGTCCCGTCATACAAGGAAGGATTACGTAGGACAAATATCTACTTCAGACTACCGACTAGCCACTTGATGTTTATCAAGGTAGAGAGACGGTTTAGTGACCTTCGGAAGGCTATCTAGGCGTTCTCTAATCAAGTTACACTCATCGAAGGTATCCACAATGAAACATACAAGCAACAGGTTAGGATCTTCCGAGATGTTTTGGAATCGCCTCACCGTTGTCAAAGCTTTTGCGTCATCGAAGAGGGTTTTCCCAGACTTGTCAATTTCAGCCTCTAAATGTGTCATGAGATTTGACTGTTACCGGGGGAGCATCCAGATCCGAAATCTTATCATCGCAGTTTCGTTGTTTAAGGATTTGATCCCGCCTTGGCAGAAGGAATATGACACGCATCGGCATTTTGAAGAGTTTTGGCTCTCGAGTTCACGGATAATACCAATAAGAAGCATCGCCTTCCCCGTGCCAGCCTGTCAGGCTATCCATATTCGTCGGCAAGGTAGGGAAGTGCGTCTTGTATCCCAATCAACAAAGCTTTTGTACTCTCGAGTTTCGAGAATCCACTCGAAGCTTTGACGAGATGGTTCCTCCTTGTCTGACACGAGGGTAGTTGCGGTATCTTTAGGGTCGACGACGCGAGGAATTTGGAGGATCGTCATATTCTTGTCAACAAGGTGCGAGCAAGGGCTACAATATCATAATCAGCTTTGTGCGCCTGCTATTGAGATAGCGAACGAATGACATTGGTCTCACCTACAAAATAAAAGAACGCAACTGACCGGTCAAATCCTACCCTGCCGAGAGTCGTTTCACTTTTCCTTATGCAGGCTTTGAGTTTCACTACCAGTCGAAGAAAGTTGTTGTCTTCTACTGAGTAGAATCTGTGAAGCACATGATGCCTGACATCAAACTCAAGTCCGCGTGCGTCTTCAATGACAGCCGAACTCTTATGCACAATCCAGGCTCGTTAGTATTGAGATAGAGACATGATGATAGAATGAGGCGTATAGTGAAGCAGGATTTATAGTAAATCGCTGTAGCTTTTCTTTGGTAAATACCTTGAACCGATCGCCCAGACTCGACTCATAGGCACTTATTTGCGTGGCTGGAGTCTCATAGACCAACGTAACGTCGAACTTGTACATTTCAGAACACAACAGAGTCTCCAACCGCCTCACAAAATCCTCCAGTGAACTTGGTTCATGCTTTGTCCAGGGCGCAGATACTGGAGCATCGTCTAGCTAAACTCCTCTCCCGACGCAAGAGCGGCGAAGAATCGTGTCCAAACAGCTAGAGATGGTGCGGGCCGCAAGAACTAGCTTTTCGGCTGCTGCAGTAACAGCTACAAATAACACAGCTTTGGTCGTGGCACAATATTTGGGGTCGGGACTGTGATGTCATACTAATAATGATCTGGGTCGGCTGTGATGTGGAAGAGGAGGGACATGGCTAGACGATGAATATGAGCTGGGAATAAACAAACTATGGACTGATCGACAATATAAATAGACCCTTTTAAGAAAGATCAAGACAACAGACTATTCAAATGTGTCTCGCTATATCTCAAAACCACAACAGTGACCTCTTACTTATGTTCAATCTTTAAATACCAAGGCATGAAGATTTCATGTCCACTACCTTCCTCTTGATTGTAATTTTCTTGGCAAGATTTTTGTGATTCTGCCATAACTCTCCCATAACCTCCTTGAATAAATTACTACTCGGGTTGGTCATATCAGGGTGTTTCGTAACTGTTGCATCCCAGTCGATTTCCGACCAAGTCTCCCTATCGGGGATATATCCGGATTCCTTGTTGACAACCTGCCACAGTACGTTCTTCACATTAGTGCGGAAGTTGGCAAGAGTCCCTCTATTCAACTCCATACTGCGAGCTGTGGATACAGCACCGAGGACGAGTTCAATGTTCTTCAGATGACGTGTGAATGACTTGTCTGGCTGGGCAACAGACCCTGCTTGGTCTATGACATTGCCAAATTGGTCCCAGAGGCCCACATCCGTCTTAGACCCTCCAATGATATTGTTATGATAGGTGCCGTCTTTGAAGTTCTCGATCATTACTCGGGCCAGCTCCACGGGGTATTTGACGCTCGTACCAAGCTGGACGACAGTACCGATGGTTAAGGTGTAGCCCGAGTCCAACTCAAAGTAGCTGGGTGAATCAGCCGCTTCGCCAAAGGCGACAAAGTTGATGAATTCGTCGAATTTGCAGCTTCCGCTACCTCTGGAACCTCGACATTTAGGCGCAATGTAGCCTTTACCGGGTCCCCACGCTGCAACGTCTATCTCATATATCATGTAGGCGAAAACAAGGTCGTAGGCTTCCACCCACGACAGCTCTGGGTCTGCTGCGAAAGCCGGCGCCACGAAGGCGACAGATAGGAGTGCAATGGGCCATTTCATCTCGGGATGGGTGGCGGGAGACTGGTTAAAAACAGGTCAGTAACTTGGTTATTTAGAAATAGAAACTAAAGTTACCTTTTTGGGGGTTGGAAAGCTTCTGACAGGAGAAAGCTGGAACGAGGAACAAGACGGGGAATATAAGTCGTTGAATCACTCGGTTCTCTGAGACTTGTAACGAGGGAGTGCCTCGGAACCATGATATGACCAGTGTTGAAAGCGTCTCCTGATAAACCGCCGAGCCGGATGTATGGGCCGAAAGACAATGGTGGAAATTAGCTTATCAGTAAGTTAGGGGTTTGATTTATGCGGTTCATCTTAAGCTTATTTCCTGTCTACCGCGACAATGAGCGGTGTCAAACCCTGCAGAGTTAGGCTTATTCAACCGAGCCAATCCTAAGACTTTGAAGCCGAGGAACTCCGTTCAGATCTACTGACACAAACCTATTGTGGCCTATAGTGCCATTAAAAACCAACGATGCTACGTCTGGGCATTTGTGACGTGAGATTCTGGAAAGGAAGGTCAAAGACCTAGGTGCCGGAGGGATATTCTCCACCAGTGCCAAAAAGTCGACCAGTAGTGAACATCCTGGTACATATCCGCAATACAATGTCATAAGGCTACGAACCCCT
Source organism: Fusarium continuum (assembly GCA_013184455.1). Lineage (NCBI taxonomy): Eukaryota > Fungi > Ascomycota > Sordariomycetes > Hypocreales > Nectriaceae > Fusarium > Fusarium continuum. Next base: position 4,802 of record JABCKB010000284.1, read on the forward strand.
GGAATACGAAATTGGGTCCATGCGAAGTTAACGGCAACGAGATCCACTATGGGCTAGTAGAGCAGCCACTGATATGTTGTAAATAAAAAAACTCCGTTAGTCTACCTCCCTTAGTCTACACTATAACCGGCTAAATCCTTCCTAACTTATGGCCCCCATGAAGAACCTTGGCTGCCTCGGGCATATGTCTTCCGTCCCTGGACCTCGAGCCGGTGTGACAGACCGGGAACCTACGTTAGTGCTGATGTGCCAAGAACGTGGCAAAGCGAGAAGATCATTCGAGGGTTGCAAGGAAGCCAATCTACACAACATGTCTTAACGAACGATTAAGCAGCTTACGAACTGGCCTCCCTAAACGTACTTATGGTATATATACTCAAGAGAATTACGCCAGTAGAGTGAGAGCCACGAGTCCGGCATCCTTTGGCACCAAATTCAGTCTCGACTCCATCACTATGACTAATTGGGTCAAAGCAGTTGTGGTGACAGCTTTTGCTGTTTCCTCTCTTCTAGACCCAGTAAGTGCTCTACCGAGCAGCCACTCCCACGGCCATGCACACTTGCACGACAAAAAACACCCATTCGAGGCCTTTGGTCCTGTTGAGACCCGAGCAGACAAGGTTCCTTTACGAATCTTGTCCCTTGGCGCTTCCATCATGAGCGGCACTGGTGATGTGTTGGGTAACGGGTATGTTCAGTCCAAAGCTCCTCAATTCATGGTAATTGTCTAAGTGAACTGCGCAGCGCGAGAAAGCCTCTGAGAGACGCCCTCCGCTTTGATGGCTGGGATGTCAACATGGTAGGAAGTCGAGGTACGGGGCAAATGGAAGACTGGGTTTGTGGCCTTTCTGAGAGTAAACTTTTATTTTCGGATTCAATACTGACTTGGCTAGAATCATGAAGCAACTCCTGGACACATCATTGACGAAGCGCGCGTGCGTTTGCGACTCTCTCTTCCTTACAAGGTCAGCGGTCTCTGTTCCAATCTTACCAAAACCTGGACTGATGATCCCTCGATTAGCCAAATATTGTGATTATCAACGTTGGTACCAACGACGCCAACCGAGATATCGATATTGGCCGCGCAGGTGCTCGGCTAAATGGCATACTCGATGATATTTGGGCTTATGAGGGCATGTCAGACACCTGTGTCATGCTATCGACTATTCTCGAATCGCGGGAACCTGTTGGTAATGTGAAGCGCATCCCCATGAATGAACAGTACCGGCAGCTTGTCAAGAACCGCGATGCTCAAGGAAAGTGTATCTACCTGGCTGATATGGATCCGCCTGCTCCTCATCCAGCCCATGGATGGATCAACATGCCAGACGATTACGACCCGGGGGACGCCATGAAGGTTCATCCAAGTGTGAGCTCACAACATGAAGCTAAAGAGACAGAACTCGCTAATTGGACCATGTCACATAGAACAAGGGATATCTCAAGCTAGGCTACATCTTCTACAAAGCCATCAACAAAGCCGCAATGGATGGAAAGATCGTCAAACCCAGTGCTGAGTTTGGCGAAGCGAAATCTACCGTTTGCGACAAGTTTGATGGCCAGGGCCGGGATGCCGGCGGAAAGACCCAGCGAGGTAGCGGCAACCACGACGGTATATACTATCACAACAGCGAAGAGAAGGGCGTGAGTGCAGCTTGAGAGGTACAAAGGGACTCTTACTAACAAGAAGCGTCATAGGTTCGCTTCACGTGGGACAGTGACTTTGATAGAAATCAGTGGAAATTCGCTCGCCTCTTTAACCAGAAGTACGACGACGTTCTTGCTTGGTTCAACGAGGGAAGCAACAAGAACCTCTTTGTCGTTTGGTAGGTATATTCCAGTTGACCTGATCTACCTGTAGTTGGTCTAATCTTTTCCAGGGCCAACTCTGCAGACGGTAAAGCGTCATTCACCAAGATCAACGACATCAACCCGAACTTCTACTGTGATCCTCGGGGTATTCATTTCATCGACATGAACGCCGACGGATTGGACGATTTTGTGTGTATTACTGCTAACGGAGATGCCCACCTGTCAATCAACAAAGGAGATGGAAACATCGCGGCCAAGAAATCTCCGACCTTTAGATATGTCGGCAAGATTAAGAGCAGTGATGGCGGAGATCGAGATCACGTTATCATGGCTGACATTGATGGCGATGGTAGAGGTAAGCTAACTCGCCGAGTGGAAATGGCCCGAGGCTACTGACAGTAAGGCAAATAGGTGACTACGGTACACTTGATGCTATGGGCAAGGTGCGTTTTTGGCGAAACGGTTGGGTCGACGACACGCCGAGATACTGGCAAGACTTGGGTATCCGGTATGAGAATACTGGAATGGGCAGCTATGCTGGTGTTCGGTTCGAGGATATCAACGGAGATGTGAGTTATTGAGACGCAGCCGTGCTGCAAAAGCAATCTAACATGGTATAATAGGGTCGCGATGATGCTATGTGGATGGACCAGGGCGGTAGGACGTGGACGTGGACCAACTCCAGAAGCTGCAAAAAGGGACGGGTCGGCAATGGTCTCAACGTTGCTTGGCGCCAAGCTTTCTACAAGGGCAAGTCTGAAGGGCCAACGCACAATGGCTTCGGTGGTGAAAACCTCCGTAGCCGCATTCACTTTGCGCGCATCTATGGGGAGACCAGCGTCTTTGGAAACCTCCCGTTGCAGGATTACGTCTATCTCCAACACACCAAACTCTCAAGTGGAAAACACCGCTTTGAGATGAAAGTCTGGAAGAATACCGGCGGGGGCGGTACCAAGCTTGTAGCTGACGGCAATAAGTACTGCAACATCATGGGCCACAGAGACGGCCGTGCCGATTACGCCTGGTTTCAGTCTACAGGAGAGATGACGCTCTTTATCAACCGTGGAAAGGGCACCATCAACGATGGAGATGCCGAAGGGTACTGGGACTTTAGCCCGGGCGTTGTGTTTCGACCGCCTCGGCAGATGGATCGTCGAGACTTGCATCTGCAAGACTGGGACGGCGACGGAGACTGCGATATCATCTATGTCAACCCCAAGACCAATGCTGTCGAGGTTTTTCTCAATCAATATCCTCAGCTTGGCAAGTGGGAATGGACACACTTGACTAACCCTGCGCCGGGCTTGTCCTGCGCATATGAGAGAGGTTTGGGTCTCACCGACTGTAATTTATTCCCCCCTTGGAAGTGCTTCTCAGTTATTTGCAGAGACTAACTGTGACAGTGGCTGTTCGTTTTGCCGACTTGACTGGCAACAACCGTGCGGATTACTTGTGTATAGCACCTGATGGCTCCGTCAGTGGCTTTCTCCAGCAGGACGGCGGCTCTTTTACCGATGTTGGCCAGATCAAATTTGCCGTCGGCAAGGATCGTGCAAACCTCCGTTGGGCTGATGTAAATGGCGATGGAAAGGATGATATGCTGTGGATCGAGAAGTTCTCGGGCGACACGTGGGTCTGGTGAGTTACCTTGGAAAAGCAATTCTATTGAAGGCCAACTGACGTGTTTAAAGGTATAATGGCGGACGCGGATCACCAGCAACCGGAGGCGGTTCCTCTTTCTACTGGAGAGTCCAGGATAAAATGGCGTATTACGGTCTCGTTGCAGGAACCTGCATCTACTACGCCGACCTCGATGGGAACGGCCACGCCGATGAGCACTACGTCTTAGGGACATTTAACAACGAGGCCCAGACTTCACTCAATATGGCCTGTGGTTTGAACGATCGCACAGGCGACGATGGCCCCATTGTCAACCCCAACCTCCCTGTTCAACCTGGAACTGACGAGGACGATGAAGAGGCTGGTTCTGGCGGTGGACCTCCTAAATATCCACCAAATCCTGACTGGGATGAAGATCTTCCGGCGTGTCCAGACTCCGACAAGTATACCACGTTTGAATCCCTCGAGGAGAATGCAGGCAACATTGACCTATGGTGCGGACCTCAATACTCGCTCATTATTCTGCTCAAGATTCTCAGAGGTGCGATTAAACGCTACGATGAGATCATGAAGGACGGCTACGACAAGTACTTTGACATGTACGCCGACCACATTGCCAGCCGCAGCCAAATGGCCGTACGCGATTTCATGTACGACCATGGCAACGAGTTCTTCACCTGCCAGATCACCGAATATGTAGCCTGCTGCACCACCTGCAACGATCCACTCCACGTCTCGTGTAACTTCTGCCTGGATCCATGCCCTGTCACGGGCCCGACCGACAGCACCAGACGTTACGTAAACACTACACAGCCGTGCCCTCCTGACTACACCAAGGGGATGGGGAAAGATTTAGACAAGACCATCTACTGGACCATGCGTGACGGAGTGGAAGAGAAGTTCTGGGAGGACCTCATGGCTGAGACGGCTGCTCCTAGGAAAAAGCTTTCCATGGAGAAGATGGTAACAGTGGGTCAAATGAGCGAGAGTTGTTCGAGAGAGTGGTCCTTCAATGGTCCGGACAAGATGCGCTCGTCGTGCTACGACAAGAACATTTGGTTCAATGCGCCTACTGTCACTGGCTTCAAGGCCGAAGACGTTTTCAACCCCAAGGAAGCCATGGGAGTCTCGGTCGAAGGTACAAGGCCCCTGGTCGATGGTCTCGCCGCCTCTCTCTTCGAGATCCAGGCTATGGCAGGAGAGGCAGATCCAGAGGACGTTGTCGACGCAGCCAGCTTAGCCATCCTGTACATGCAAGAGGCAGTCGACCACATGGAGGAGGTAGTCACCATGGGCAAGGAGATAGAGAAGGCTGAAAAGGACGCCTTCGTTCTGCAGTTGCTATCCGCCATCTTCCTCGTCCTGTCAATGGCTGGTCCCGGCCTCGCAGGTGTTGGTCTCACAACGATTGGTCGTGTGATAACTGTTCTGGGTGAGGGTGGCGGTATTGGACTGGCTATCTACGACATGGTTTCAGAGCCAAAGTCCACTCCTCTGAACCTCTTTTCCATCCTGCTCAGCGTCAAGGGCATTCGCGACGTCACAAAGGTGCGTGCGGCGGCCAAGGCAAGGCGTAGCATGTCTCGAACCAGCATTGAGAAGGTTAGCGCAAAGGCTGCTACGCGACTGGATCAGATATCTCTGGTAAGCAACAGGGCTGCTCGGGGAAAGATTTGCACTCGCTACGCATAAGGTGAACACTTGCCATATAAGGAGGCAGTTAAGGCATAGACATTTATGTGATATTATTTTTTTTGTAGCTCTGTAGTTAGCTGTTACAAATTACAGTTATCCGTTGGTTTAACCCGTAAGGGGGGACAAAATAAGCAAGCTAAGCTGGCCCCAAAAGCGTGAGATGCGGATAAAATGTGAGATAATCTTAGCTACTAGTGAAACAGGTATATCTTTATAAGTGTAACAACCTCGATATTATTTTTGTTATTTCTTTAGAGAAAAACTAGATAATACCTAAGGAGGTTACTTATATTAATAAAGATATTATACTTTTTTAAATTTAATTTTTAAGCCTAACTAAGTAAGCTTAGTTAGTTATTATTAGCAGGC
>JABCKB010000285.1:0-106571 GCA_013184455.1 Fusarium continuum
TTAATTTAATTTAATTAATTAAGTCAGTTAGATTAAATTAAATTAATCGACCGAAATCCCGAATTGAATTACTTGAATTAAACTTAAATTGCGAATAATTGACTTGAGTTAAGCGCTGCTAGAGTCGAGGGTTGAGCTTCAAACGCAACAAATGACAGGGCTGGCTTCACTGCATCAATTAGTCGAATGTTAATCTACCATTACTATTATGCCTTATGGCTTCAAGCTATCCTTACCGCCGTCAAATTCGGCAACATCATACTCCTCGGGATACTTGTCCAACATCTCCCTGAGCTCCTTCATCTGCGCCTTCAAGTCATCTGTAAGCTCTTCATAGACATCCTCAAACATGCCCCGAATCGGCGGCTTCTTCTCCCGCTCCGCCTCGCTAAACGCCTTGAGGATCTCCTTGCGCAGATCACTCCGGGCCTCCTTCTCCTTGGCCTCGTCCCATATACCCTTGGCCTCCATCCACTTACGCAGACGTGTGATGGGGTTGTCACGGCGCTTCCAGTCTTCCACTTCTACACGTGCGCGGTAGGCGAACGAGTCGTCAGATGTGCTGTGATGCGAGACACGGTAGGTCATGGCCTCTATAAGGACTGGCTTGCCACCATCTTCAAGGGCCATCTCGCGGGCCTTCTTTGTGGCTTCCCGGACTGCCCAGATGTCGTTGCCATCGACACGGATGGTATCAATACCATAACCGATACCACGACTGGCAATGCCATCACCACGGTATTGATCTAGTGTGGGTGTTGAGATAGCGTAACCATTGTTTCGACAGATGAAGACAACAGGGCAGGATCGTGTGGCCGCAATGTTAAGAGCAGCATGGAAATCTCCTTCACTTGCTGCACCTTCGCCAAAGTAGGCCGCTACCACACGAGCCTTGGTATTGGGATCCTGAAGCCTTTGCATCTTTAGAGCATAGGCAGCACCAGAAGCCTGGGGGAGCTGTGTTGCGAGAGGTGATGAGATAGAGTGCTTTGTACCCCTGAGTTAGTACTGACTCGTACCCTGGCTTGCAGCGTACTCACAATATTCAGCTCTTTGCTTCCATAGTGGACCGGCATACTTCGTCCTCGACTTGGATCCCGTACGTTGCCAAACAATTGGCTCATAAAGTCCTTTGCTGTGAATCCCCGCTCCTTGAACACACCCTGCTCTCGATATTGGCAGAACATGACGTCCTCCTTATCCAGCACGCTTGAGCTGCCAACGCTGACTGCCTCCTCGCCCGCGCTCACCATATAGAAGCTTAGCCTCCCTTGTCTTTGCGCGTCAAACATTATAAGATCCATGATTGAAATAAACACCATATCTTTATATAGACGGATGACCTCCTCGTCAGAGATGTCAGGCTTGAATGATTCATCCACCACGACTCCATGCTGGTCGACAACGCGGTACGTCGGCAACGCAGGATATGACTCGGGAGCTTCGTATTTGAGTGAGCTTGTGAATGCACTCTTCAATGCGCCGGGAAAAGAGACGAAATTGGAATTAGGTCGCTGCGATACACTGCTGGCTGATCGAATAGCAAGGGGTGTTGCATGCGGTCTGGGGAGGGTAACCCTCCGCAGGGCGACTTGACGCAGAGCTCGAGATTTCATGATTGCGGTTGCGTGTTTATTGTAAGAAACAGCAGGTTAGGGATCTGTTTTCTTTTATTCAACCCACTAGAACACATCAGCATGATACCTATCCGTACTTAGATAACAGAGAGAATAACCGAGGGGTTGCTGTGTCTGGTACCGCGAAGAAGCGACGTCATCCTGAGCCGACTCCAACCGTGAAAGCCGAGAGAGCAGAAAGCCGTTGTTTGACGGCGTTCGGCATGGCGAATCAATAATTGACTCAAGATCCGTATTGCATATTCGGCAATGGAATTTGTTTCTTCTTCAGTTTTATTGAAACACCGCACCAGCTTCTTGGTAATGTTAGAGGCCGGCAATGAAGCCCATGATTATCCACGAGGACCATACCTTATTTATCCTCCCCCACACAATTCTTATCGCTTTACCCCACAGTCACGATAAACTCCATATCGCTGTGGATCCCGACTCTAGATCCTGACACTTTCTAATGTAGCTGCCAACCGGCCGTCTGTCACTGTCACTGACACTGACACAGCCAGAAAGCAGCCGAACAATGCGCACCATAGTAACGTGAGTGTGATCACTCTGTTTAGATCAGGAAATTTAGCTAGAACAACAGATCAATATTGTTTTCTCTATCCCACAACGAAGTGATCTGGAAACACCTGTACTGCATGCAACGCGCATCGTCACCCACTCTTACTCGACAGGTCTCTTTCGCTATGGCTGCCACCCCTGCGGTCGCAATAGCACTTCTCGTTCTCACCCTCTTCTCGACTTTTGTGTTTCTTGCGTGGTGGATGAAGAGCCAAGTACACGTCTTTGTTCGCGCCATCTTCAACCACAACCAAGCAAAGCGCAAGAGTGCTCCTTCAACTGTTGCAACCACTGGAGAAAACGTCTGAAAGTGAGACAAAGAACTTCAGTAAGACTCACAAGCTTTCATCGAGTCTCAACTCGACATCAAACCAAGAGTATTTTAGCCACAGTGGCTGCAAGGCTCGGGACGCCACATCGCGTGGCCCACTAGCAAATTCCCATTTCTCAGCCTCGTACGATTTCTCTGAACTTGACCTCAATCAGAGCTTCCTAGCACTTCCGAGGCCCAGATACGCCCACTATGGCCTCCCGCACAGCTGTCAGGGGCTTCTCTCGCTCTTTGAATATTTCAAGATGTTCTCCAGCTTATATTCGATCTTTCTGCTCATCCAATGCCCTCTACAGTAACAACAACACCCCTACATCTGATCGCCCTACCCACTTTGGTTATGAGACTGTCACCGAAGCCGAGAAGCAGCAGCGTGTAGCTGGTGTATTCACCAGTGTCGCTGAGTCTTATGATAAGATGAATGACTTCATGTCTTTGGGCATTCATCGTCTGTGGAAGTGAGTTGAGATTTCTTATGCCGCACCGGCTGCTGCAGGACTAACATTCGGCTTGTAGGGACTACTTCATCTCCTCGCTCAACCCTGGTGCTACGAACCCCCCTGGACAGTCTCAACGCATTCTTGATGTCGCTGGTGGAACCGGTGATATTGCTTTTCGTCACCTTCAGCACGCCCACGAGTTCAACTGCAACCCCAATGTATCCGTCATAATCTCCGATATCAACCCCGACATGCTGGCAGTTGGTCGCCAGCGCTCTCTCGCCCTCCCTGCATCCCACCAGTCTGCTCTCTCTTTTCTTGAGGCAAACGCCGAAGTCCTTCCTGCCCAGCTCGAAGACAACTCGCTCGATCTCTACACTGTCGCTTTCGGTATCCGCAACTTCTCCAACATCCCCGCTGCTTTGAAGGAAGCCCACCGAGTTCTCAAGCCTGGTGGTGTTTTTGCCTGCCTGGAATTTTCAAAGGTTGACAAGCACCCGATTTTCAACACCATTTACAAGCAGTGGTCTTTCAAGGGTATCCCGTTGATCGGTCAGCTCGTGGCAGGGGATCGGGATAGCTACCAATATCTTGTGGAGAGTATTGAGAGATTCCCCAGTCAGACTGAGTTCAGGAACATGATCAAGGATGCTGGTTTCGTTGTTGCTGGGGAGGGTTATGAAGACCTGACTGGCGGTATTGCCGCTATACACAAGGGTATGAAGCCTGTCTAAGGTAGCCCATGCAGATGCCTGTGTAATTTAGTCTGTAAAATAGTTCATCACGGTCACGATAAGCATCACCAACAGTGACGGTAGCCTGGCAGTGTACAAATAGGGAGTTAATTCATTCCAAATCGCCCTCGACCCTATCCCCTAAATCCATCTCCCCATTAACGTCATCAGCACATCCACGTCCCCGAGATGCATTCAGGGCCCAGAATGATGTTTTTAAATTCTCTTCGCAACTGAACTCCATACAGGTCAAAACGAAAGAGCCTGCGCCCTCGACGTCAAGGGCTGGCGACTCCAAAATCTCATTAGGTACACGATACATGAAAACGAGGTTTGTGGAATATCCCTCGGTTTTCCTGTCCCTTAAGCGCTACCAATTCAGGTAAAGGCGAGACAAACAGGTGATGCCAAAAGAGGCGAGGTTAAGTGACAAGGACATGTAATAGACCATGGCCTCATGACGGCTGCGTAATAACACATAGGTGTTGAGCATGATATTAATCGGCGGCAGGTGTGGAGGGAGCGGCGGCGGGAGATGAAGTGCCAGTCTCACCCTTGAGACCACCTCGACCACGTCCACCGCGTCCACCACGATCTCCACCACGACCGCGACCGCCTCGTCCACCGCGTCGGTTGGATTCAGAGTCGCTGGCGCCTCCAGCACTGCGATATCCGCTGGTGTTGGCGGCTCCGCCCCGTCCACTGGCACCCCAGTTACCAGCGCCGCCTCGGTTAGCGTAAGTCTTGCCTTCACGATGTTGGAAGATCTTGACCAGAGGTTTGGATCTATCCTCTTGGGTTCGGGTCTTGACATCCTCGGGGAGTCGCGCCAAGGCGGCGTCACGGTCATCAATTGTCTTGAACTGAACAACCTTGTTGGAATTACCCCATTTGTCGACCTTGAGAATCTTGCTCTTATCCTCCTCGCTGAATAGGTCCCGACATTGGTCCTCAGTGCTAACATTCATAATGAAGAGGCCGATAATATCAGAAGCAGGAGTCTTAGGGGCAGGAGAGGAAACACGCTCAGGGACATGGGCCGAGCCGTTAGCTGCAGCTGGAGCTTGGGTCTTCTCAGGCTCTTTGCTGGGAAGAGGGGCAGGACTGCTTGAGCTCTGGGCAGGCTGAGGGGTGGCCGGCTTAGGAGGGCCGGGCAGAGGAGTCGCGACAGCAGGCTTAGCAGACTGCACTGCTGATGGCTGTCGGCTCGTAGGAGGGGGGACACTAGATTGGGTTGAGGGAGGAGCGGGCGAAGGAATACCGGCTGTGCCAGCTGTGGTGGGGGGGATACCAGGTTGCTGCTTGGCGCCTCGGTGGGAGAAGTTGAAGCCTTGAGCGCGCATCTCGGTGCCGATGCGTCCATCCTGAATCTCAAGAACCAAGTACCCGAAAGCAGCATCAGCAAGGTTAAAATTCCACATGTTCTTGAAAGCACTCTCGTCGACTTGTCCAAGGGAAGCTTGGCCAGCAACAGGACCACCGAAGGGGTTGCCGCCAGCAGCAGTGGTAGGCATCTTCTCGACGATCTGTAGAGCGTTCTTCAGAAGGTTCTGCTGGGCTTCGTTCTGTTGTATAGCGGGTTCAACCTCGCCCTTGACAGTCTCCCATACATCGTTAAAGGAAGCCTTAGAGGCAGCAAGCTTGCCTCGGTAATGGTCAAGGGTAGGGTTAACGCTAAACTCGTTGTAAGAGCTACCATATCGGAAGTGAAGTCCGGCAGAGATGGAGAAGTCAGCCTTGAGGGTTACTGAAAGTTGGTTCAAGATGCCTTCACGAGCAGGTGAGGCATGTGTGACGAAGATGCGGGTTTCGGTAGGATCGTAAACTCGGTGTGCGGTGTCGACAAGCTCGCCCATCTGCAAAAGAGTTGTCCACATAGTTCCTTGTCCACCAGCAATAGTAGTGCGGCCCTCACCGTTATCAAAGAGCTTGTGCATGACAACGGCACCACCAAGACCAAGCAGTCGCAGCTTGACGCCGCCAACCTCCAACAGCATTGATCGAGCCTCATCGATAATGTGCAGGTTATGGACCTTGTACTCGCCGGTTCGAAACTTCTCTAGCACCCGGACATCCTCGCAGGCACCCCAGACAGTATAGACCGGGATATCGAGCTTGACCTCGCCGCTGATAAGGAGAGGGAGCTCTGAGAGAGGAAGCTCGTTGGGAGGGAATCGGCTCTTGACGGGGCCTGGACCGCCTTGTTGAATAGCCTTCTTGACGGGCTCGGAGATCAGGGGTGAATACTGAGCAACATGCTTAAGCGTTTTCTCGGCGATTCGTTCCAGGGAAGTGTCGTCGTAGAACCCAAAATCACCGGTGTGGATGATGTGGTCAGCCCGGGCTTGTTTCGCAAGATCATTGAGTGATCTCAGGTTTCCTATGACGCTATTCAGTACTCGTCCAGCCGTCTTTGCCATGGTTACGTACCTCGAACATCGGCAATGCACAAAACCCTTAGAGGACCAGTCTGGAGGACGCGGCCTTGGTTTGGCAGAAGTGGTGCGGCACCTGCAGGAGGGAGACCACCGCTCGCACCGTTCTGAAGGTAGCCTGAGCCCGGGTTATTGTATGCTCGCTGCTGTTGGTCATCAGTTAGCCAAATGCTATCGTCAAAGCGATCATGTGTACAGTTGTTAAAGTTGCTGTTTTGTGGAAAGTACATAGTGACGTGGAGTTGCGGATCTCGAAGTTGAGGCCATCAAACGGGGCGCAACGGCGGGACAACACGCGAGCGGGGAGAAGGCAGGCGTAGAAATAAGACGATGTGGGAGATGTGGGAAGGGAAATATGATCGTGAACCATTCCGAAAGACGTTACAAGCAGTACAAAGCTGGAGCTTGCTTGCAAAGACCCGTGAACAGGACGGGGAAGATGGGCATGTCATGGATGATAGAAGAGGCCATCTCAGAGGTAACACTCACAGCAGCCATTCTATCAATCAACTGATTCTATGCGCTCGAAGTCGGTCGGGGAAGTCGCGTATTCGTGTGATCGCGCGTATGAGGAAATGGGATGCTCTTTGGTGGTATAGAGCTCCGGGAGAGATTATGAATGGGTATCAAAAGAGGTGACGATGAGGAATGGAAGACAGGGAGGCAATCACGGGGAGGTGGATTTTCGCAGCTCTAACAAGGCTGGCTAAAGGTAGAGATAATTTCTAGGTGGCCCCAAGAATCGGGAAGGGGAGTCTTTTCTCTTTTGGGCCTAGCTCCATCAGCTTCTACTTGGCTGAGTTAACTTGGGCTAGACCAGGGGAGCTCTACTTCACTGCGCTTTACGCCGGTTAATTCTCGGCGACTTCTTTTTTTTTTTGTCACGATCGTTTACCGTTTCTTCGCGGCACCGTTTGGGTGCACACACCGGCTGCTTACCCTGTACAATCTATACTAACCCTTTGTCCAAGAAGTGACAAACATGAGCACTTAAACAAAAACTGATCCTAGTCGTTCTAGATGGCTGGGTTTTGATGTTATCACAGGATTCTATAGTAACAATTTGGATCTGGGTATAGAACCCTAAACCAACGTACCTGACGTGTTAATACCTATGTTGTACTTTTTTTTGTCGATTGAGCTTCTTCACTACTGAATTTCTTGAAGTATTTATTTTGGGTGTAGCGATGTATTACCAAGAAGATCTAGTTGACAAGCTTTGCGGCACTCGTTTTAGATTTGTTTGTGTTAATAAGTACAATAGCACTTTAATCTTTTACCTTGACCTGATGTTGTTGGAGTCATGTGTTCACATGATTTGCATAGCAATTGTCACTATGCCCGAGTGATTTCACCTACTCTTCAAGACTATGACAAAAGTGAAACAAATTTACCGTTAGCCATGTACCTACTTGGTAAAATAGATGCTATGATTACCATCTTAACATACCTACCGTAAATTAAACAGGTAGGCGGGCAGGTATACACGTGGTTCGAAAGGATTAACGGAATACACGATGAAATGTAAGAAATGCCAGTAGCTGGCTGGTATCGGATGAATATTCCCAGCGCGAGTTGAGATATTTGATTACTTAAATCGGCCAATGCTACGTTGTTTAGGAACCATCACAACTCTTTTAACACTGTACAGCTATGTGACAGTAGTAGAGTAGGTAATTCCGACATGTCTTTTGCGGCACGAACCTAAAAATTACTAATCCATGCATGATGGTCGAGTAGATACTTGTGTAGAGATCAGGAACAACCGAAATATCCCCTTTTCGAGTAGATGTCGAAAGAAGTATGGGGCCGACCTTGGCATCATAGCTCTTGCTGCTGATCTGAGACAAGGATGGCACCCACTTACTATCGATCATGCGGCCATGAGTACTCGATTTCCTACAAATAGACCGTTATTAGTTTACAGATATGATGGATCGTATGAACGAGTATCTTGTGTAACAATTAGATCTGAATATAAACCAGAAAAGTGAGCCGAAATTGCAGTCGTTGAAGCGGCCTGGACAAGAATGATGATGCACAGGATCGTAAGAATGTTCAAATTTATGAGATCTCATCACCTGATAGCTGACTCGACATTACCTGTTTTATAAAGTCATGTTGAGCTTATTTCCCATGTTTGGTATCTGAATGGTGCCCTGTCATACCTTCGTGAATCTCACGCGTAGCATAAACAAAGGGCATGTTCGATCAGACAAAGAGATGGTTGTCAAGCCACAAAGCTCAATGTGCGTCTGATGAACTGTGCGGCGTTGTCTCGCCTATGTATAACAAGAGCTCAAACTAGGAACATATTACGTGAAGTCTGATCAGAGAGCAATGCTCAACCATGTCATTTGGTATGTGTTAATTTTCACTATGCTCTCTGGAGCGTATACCCATACCTTATTGCGAAACATTCACCACGGTTTAAGAAGACCCCAATTATTCGATCCTCTTACCGTGGTCAAACCCTCAACGAGATTAGCCGCCATGCTATATTCACAGTCATCCGTTTGATTGCTACGTGCATCAGCATATGTCACAATACATAGGTACTAAGGAGTTGTGACTACCTAGGTACTTCGGATGTCGGAAACCATTCACATGGCGAAGAAGAAGAAGATGAACTTAATTTGTTACTGTCATTCTGCATTCTGGGCGGCAACAAGGATGGGCCCTTTTTCAGGGCGCTTTTTCTCTTGGCTGTGATTCGAGGGATTCAAAACCAGCTCAGCACAGACATTCAACAAGTTGGAAAACTCGATGTTGCTTGCCAGCTTGCTTAAGCACTTCAGGTACCTGACACATGATCAAGTCATGCACATCCATTGCACACAAGTACAGCCCGTATCTGAACAGGAAGGGAAGTTGAGCAGCAAGAGGTATATTATTAGCAACCATTAGGTCTCAGTCCTTAAGATAGGAGGTACCTTGTACTAATGTGAGCCAGTACGGTACCACCCCGACGGGCGCCGCCTTTAGTGTAAGATAGCGCCATGATGCAGCAAAATAGCGGCTAACGACCCGCTGTAAGCGCCCCGCCACGTGACCCGGATACGTCTCATGCCCCGGTCCAAGTACCCCGTCACCCTTTGATTGCATGTCCCCTACCAGGGCTACCCAACTTGTATCTCGTCCTGGGCATTCGACGAACCTCTACTGTCTCCCTTGACTGAGTCTGTCTATTTCAAAGAACAGCCGTAACCTATCACCAGTTCCTCTACGATTACATCATCCGAAACGACTCGAATAGACGCTATCGTCCCTACCACTTGGCACTGGAACCCTTGACGGACGGTATACAGATCAGCGGCCCGTCCTGACATACTCCCCCATGCGACAACAGACTTGACGAGAACGCCGTCTCAGGAGGTGACCAAACCTCTCATCCTCGAGCCACCGACGTTCTACTCCATTGCGCCGCTATTATCGTGGTGCACCAAGGCCCATGATAAAATAGAACCAAAGCCCAGCAACGTTCTGATAGACAAAGCAAGAAAACCGTACAGATATTCGTGGGCGTGCAAGCCTCCGTCGAGGCCCACCCAGCCGTCGATGATGGTACGTCTCATTATTCATATTTACCGAACGTCCTTTTTCTTTTCATGATAATCGCAATCGACGGCCTATGGTGGATATGGGTTGTGCTGTATTCCTTCGTCTCTGGTTTCTAAGTCATCGCCACCCATGCTGATTCTAGTTTGTTGTCTGTCTGTAGACATCATCTCGACCCCGCGGCGATGTTGGCGGCAGTTTTGCTAGCAGACGGGGCCATTCCAGCCAACTCTCCATTTCCGACCCAAGCCATCATGTCACCGAGGCTATTGGTACTCTATATGGCGATGAGGACGATTCGGGATCAGAAGGTGGCCGGCCACTGAGTATTAATCGACCGCTGAGCTTCATAGGAGGCCCGACACCATACCAGGAATCGCTTCCCCGACCGCCCCCGGATGATCGATTCTTATCCGCCGACACACGGAGAGGGTTCACGCGATCTGACTCCGAATTGTCCGCCGCCGAAACGTCACCCATTAATGGCGACCCGACCAAAAGACCTCAGCCGCTTTCCCCCAGCCAGCGGAGTAACTCGTTCGAGCAAGGACAAAAATCACCGCTTTCTCCAACGCTCTCACTTCGCAATGTCCAAGCAGACCCATCGGGCTCGCAGTTCCCTCTTACCAATATCGATAATCCGAATGACATTGCCCAGGAGCTGAGCAATTTACAGGCGTTAAGGCGGCTGTCGATGGATGTTGGAAATAACAAGGACCCTGACATGCCACCCATGTCTTTGATGGCCATGCCGGCGATAGCACCGAGCGGTGACGACGACGAAAATGATCCTTCAAGGCTGCTTTGGGTTCCTGCGAGGGTACATCCAGAGCTCGCTCCCGGCGAGTTCAAGTCATTCCTTGAAAACAGGGTCCATTCTATAAGACGAAGGTCTGGGGATTCTTTTCTATCTGCCGATACCGACACCAGCGATAACGACCCGGGATCTGGGGGATTAAGAAGGAAAAAGTCGATGCTGTCTCGTCAAATAGATAATTCAGGTGAACGTGGTGCGCTCAGTTATGTTGATGGCTCTGATCGATTGGACCGAAAGCGTTCACGAGGCCACAGCCATGAGCTCAGTCTGGAGGAACTCGTTAAAGATCCTACCAAAGCTGTGCAGAAATTTGCCCAAGAATCCCAAGTGGCGCCTACTGGCCCTGAAAGTAGTGCAGACGACATGCCGATTCTCCCGGCCGCCCCGGGTATGGGTCTCCGCAGGTCAACTCGAACAACATATCGCAAGGGCGGTAGTCTTCGCACCGGGCCTCTTGCTCGGCGATCTGGGCACCGGCAACAGCCCAGCGAGGACTCTGGTTTCACTCCTCTAGAAGCGCCCCCGGGTCACGGCCTCTCGAGAGTCCAGTCAGAACCTGCAGCAGACAACTATTCACATCAAAACCGCACAGTCAAGCGATCTCCTAAGTTCTCGCAAGAGTCGTTGGGTGATCTCGATCATTATGATGCTGCACGAGGAACCAATGATAATGAGGGCAATCCTGCAGACACGTTTCAAGACCAGCTCGCCATCCGATCTTCGCCGAGTCTTCCAGCGATCGAAACTTCACCTCATCAAGAGTTTCACGATCAGCATGAACAGAAGTTCCCCAAAAGGTCGTCTTCTCAAAGTGCAAAAATTCAGCCTGTTTCTCAAAGGATCTCTGAGCCTGAAGCCCTCATAGAAGAGGAGCCCAACCGTTCTAGTCGAGGAAGTGTCCCTCGGCAAGCTGTGCCCCAATCTGCACCACAGCAGTACACTTCTCGATCCTCATATCCCCAAAGCCAATCCTTGAGTGATAATCTTGCCGCAAATCCGTCGTCCCTGCCTGGCGGCGGCACCACCCGGACAGATAGCCTCATGTTTATACCCACACTGAACCAAGAGGAGCGAAAACCTGAAAAGAAGTCTAAAAAGGATCGAGACGATGATTCAGGCTCTACTAAATCTTCTGGAGGCGCCTGGAAATGGTTCAAGAGCGCAAGCGATGACAAAAACAAGAAGGAGGAAAGCAAAAAGACCAAGACCAAATCACTTGGCGACAGGGGCCAGGACAACGTACGACTGGACGTCATCCAAACTTCGATCGATAAAAACACCCCCAAGGGCCGTGAGAGTCTTGTTCTTGATCGTGACAATGTGGAAAGCAAACTGCAGGAGGAACGAAAGAAAGAGAGCCATCGAAAAAGCGATTCCAAGCGGGATAAGGACGGTAGCATTTTCTCGTCTATCTTCGGCGGCAGCAAGAAAAAGGAAGAAAAGGAGCGGAACTCGAAGAAGACTCAACACCTCAAGGTCCCCGAGGAGCCGGTGTACAAACCATTGGTCCCTGATGTGGACTACCACTGGACAAGATTCCCTCTACTCGAGGAGAGGGCGATATATCGAATGGCTCACATAAAACTAGCCAACCCCCGCCGACCTTTGCTGAGTCAAGTTCTGCTGAGTAACTTCATGTACAGTTACCTGGCTATTGTCCAAGCGATGCATCCTCAGATGAACGTGCCCGTCTCACCACAACAAAAACGGTTGGAGGAGGAAGCTAGACGAAAGCAACAGGAGCAGGAGTATTTGGCTCAGCAGAGAACGCAAGAAGAGCAGGATGCCCAGGAAGCCATGGATCAATATGACTTCGACTATCACCGGGTAAGCTTCAGTTGAATCCTCATATGACTCCTTTTTTTGCTAATCCAGTTCACACACAGGCCGCGGTACAATATGGCGAGTCCGGTAGCGGAGAGGTTGATTATGTTGACGACGCTCAGATTTATGAGGATGAGCACGGAAACGATCACCATGAAGACTATGGCTACGATGACCCTGAAGGGTACGGTCCGGGAGCCAAGGAATACTACCACCAGTACCACGACACCGGGAACGATCGTCGGCACGATGGGCGGGAGGATATGTGGTGAGAGTCTGAGTAGTATGGAAAGCTCGTACGCAGAACCGGTCCCTATATGTGTTAATTCTCTATTACTACCACTATCATTAGCTACCGAGGCAAGTGCCTTTGGCAGCGTGCAGCGTTTCAGTCAGCCCTAGCATATGACGGAGTTCCGGAAGACGAGCACACGAGGGCGTAACAGGCTTGCAAAGATGCACTTCTCAATTTTTCTCTCCTTTGTGAAAGAAGATTGCTATGAGACTGACGTGGACACAATCTTGTATGAGCCCTCTCAAGCGCTTTTCTGATCATCCTCATTCCCTTCACTGCTCGTCTTTGCAACAATCTTTGGTGGAGTTTTTTTTATGTTGGAGCACTGGGATGAGCGTTTATATTTTGAGAAGTGACGGACTGCCTGACGATGGAAGAGGACATGGCTGGCTGTGCTTAGAGCGTATTGCTTGAGATGCTGGTCGCATTGGCCATGATTTTGCGGTTGGCTCATAGCATTCAGGAACATGCACTAGCGCATGAGGTACGAAGTTGTAGGATATGACTTATTAATAGAGATAGAACTGCTGGAGCACATTGTTGGGAGAAACACTGAACGTGGATAAACCTAATGCGGAGTAGTGTTGCAGTCAATATAGCAATCTCTTCGGAAACATGTCCTTCCGTGTACTTTCTAAGCCTCCTATCGGTGGCAAGTTGAAGAAGAACTGATAGGTACGGCGCGGCGTTTCTTATGGCGCTTGACCACGGTAGACGCATTTGGTGTAGATGTTCGCACTTCAGCCTACCTAAGCAATAGTCTATTCAGCAATACTTTACACCCGGTTGTACAAGAGAAAGACCTGGGGCTAATTCCCTCACCACCACTCTACTCTCTGATTCCTGAGTTGTGCAATGCTTCCATTTCTTCTCTGAAGTATCTGTCATTCGCCCCTTGTCATTTGACCACCCTAACCGAGACGGCTGTATTCCACGTCTAAGAGCTCGTTGCTCCTTTAACGACACTCCCCAACTCATCTAGAGCCCTCGAGCGCAGGGCCAAAACTATTACCTCCCCAACGCTCGTCTAGCTTGAGCTTTGCAGTGGGGGGCAAGACGAGAGAACTACAGCCGCGTTACAAGTACGATAACAACGTTCAACAGTAGAACAGTAAGCAAAACCCATCGAGAAGGTATGCGATAGAGAGAAAGACCGACGTCTCCTTTAATTCCACCTTGAAGAAGCTCCTCGTCATAATAATATCCTGGGGTTTTTATGAGAAAAAGTAGAACCGCACTGGTGGGGGAGTTGGGTTAATCTGGAAGATCTAAGAAATGGCATTCGCCCTAAGGATATCTGCCTTCTTCCTCTGAGCACTCTTGAGAAAGTCTCTGAAACCGTGGTCATTGTCTGTACTGAGAAACTCTTTAATGCCCGAGATGTTGGAGTTGAACAGAAATGTCGAAGCATCGCCCGGTGTTTAATTGCTTGGGCACTCAGCAACGATGGGTTGCTTCCATCGACACGTTGGTGGAGCATGGAATAGCTTCTACTCATCTCTTGACCAAGAATCAAATTCGTCTCGTCTCTCAGACGATGTAATGTTGAGAAAATTCCGCCGGAACCTATAAATTGGGCAAACCGGGGAGGATGAGGTGTTGGCGATATGTCCTATACCGCTGAACCCCCTGGCTGTGGATTGGTTGTTGATGGTAGCATTTTCCAGTCGCTCCAAGGGCCTGTGGACTTGCCACCATCTATTTCGAGGAATTGCTGCAATAGCCGAAGGAGAAGCAGTCGCAATCAAGAACATGACGGTTATGATGACTCTGGATCATTCAATCTCTTCAAGTTCCAGATTTAAGCACGTTTGGAAGGGAGAGCGGCCGGGCTCTGTGTTAAGCTTGGGAGCTTTGAGCTGAGCTATCTGCTTCTTGAAGCTGTGAAGATGACCTGGCAATATCATCGCCATGATCGAATGGAGAATCCCCCCTGGAGAGAGTTAATAGAGAATGCTGCGGTGGTGTTTTTGGTGTTATCTAAAGTAAGCAATTTTCATATTGCCAAGAGATTTCCCCTAAGCGAGCAGATTTCAACTCGGACATCTCCAAGTCGTTGCGCAACGTGATGGCACTGGGCTAGAAGATGAGAGGTAAAAGAACATGAAAGAGATTTTATTAAGTCGAGAAGCAACATGGTTTTCAGCTGAATTGGATGAAACAAAGGGTCCATGAGACTACAAAATCAGGCTCGGATATGTCATCGGAGACATCTCATGAAGGATTATGCCTAGTCATTAATTGCTGGCCATCTATTTGCTTACTGCAGATCGTATTAAGATTTACCCACTAACACAGCCCACATAATCGGACAATGGCGATATACAGGTTGAACAACAGACGAGGTAATAAAAATGAGTAAGGTTACAGCATCATAAGGTGAGAAGAGGCACAGTGCCGCCTAGAGGAGGTCTAAAGTCAATCATTCAACCGTAAGTCCTCATTAACGTCTTTTTACCTCTTGGTTTAGCTCAACAGCTGTCAGCTAACAAAACCCTAAAGACGTCGATCCATTTCCTGAATGTTCTATTGTTGGTATGCTAAGGAATGCTGCATTGCGTGTGTATAAAGTTGTGGCTGATATCGGCCAAGTCTAACGAACGGGTAGGTTGACATCCTGTGAACCATCAAATATGATAGAACCACACAATCCCAGTTACTAGTGCCCCGAGAATATCCTTCCCAAAAGCAATCTAATTTGTTCTTCGTATAGGAAACCCAGCTCCTTTCCTTGGTTGTAAAGTTCGGTCCATTGTACACAGTTCCAAGCCCACCCATCCTGATGGCTGCAACGGTTATGACGAGAAGAGGACGCCAATACCCTTGGCGTTTGTTTCACTCCAGTCCTGCTGTCGATCCTGACGTCCTCTCTCGGCGCAGCTTAAGCCCGCTCAATACACGGCTCATTGATTGTCTTCTCCCTCTCCGAGGAACTTTCTCTGTGACGAGCGAGTCGACACGGTCCAACGCATCGATAAAGGTGTGAAAATCAGCGTCGTCTTCGTAACTCAGATGTTCGTCTCGAAGAGCCAAGTACTCAATCTCATGATTGCTCAGAGTACTCTCATTTGATGCTGTTGAAGAGGTTCTTCTTGTCTTGATGGGGCTGCTGGCTGCACTGCTGGTTGGGTTGGACATGATCGGAGAAAGAAGGAGTCAAGACGAAGGAAGTATTTCTGAATCCTCTGAATGAGCTCAGAAACCAGAGTGAAATAAGGATTAAAATTTAGATTGAGAATGAGAATGAGAATGGGATGAAATAAGACAACTGAGTAAGGTGAAACTGTAGGTTTATAACTTTTACTTCAATAGGGCTGTACGAGGAGGGGTAGAATACGAATCTACCTATTGAACATCAGCATATAATATGATGAAAGCTGACATGTTGTGCTTCCTCGGAGGACTTAATGGCAAATCGGTCTATGATTGTCAGCTTCGCTTCCCAATGTAGTACCAATCAATTCCTTGCCCGCACACAGGTACGTGACGAGTTCTCGGACCACATGTAACGCTGTCAGTAGGTGCATTCCTCGGCATTGTTAGCCAGCATGATGCGCATCCCCCTATGTCCACGCAATGTGTGATACTAAGTTAGCGCATTGCGTATCTGATTTGACACTATAGATGACGCCAGCACTAAAGACGGCTATACGGATGCTAAAACAGGTAATACTTCTAACAGATGACATCTTGTACAGCTTGGGGCAAACCCTTTTATTTCTTTGGCTCCTCCTTCTTCTCCTCAGGCTTGGGCGTTGGAAGCTTGAAAGATTCGGGTGTGCGGTCCTGTCCAGCTCCAACAGGCTCCCAAGCGCTAGAACCGCCCTCAAAGTTACGGAAAGCCTGGGTGAGCTCCAGAGGCTCGGTGACAATACGCTTCTTCTCCTCGTCATATCGGATCTCGGTGTAACCGGTCAAGGGGAAGTCCTTGCGCAGAGGGTGACCCTCGAAACCGTAGTCGGTCATAATTCGTCGGAGATCGGGGTGACCGGCAAAGAAGACACCGTAAAGGTCGTACACCTCTCGCTCGTACCAGTTGGCACCATCAAACAGTCCGGTGATACTGGGGACAGGAGAAGCCTCATCGGCATATGTCTTGACTCGGATTCGGGAGTTGTGGCGGACCGAGAGAAGGTTGTAGACGATTTCGAAACGGTGCTCGCGCGTGGGGTAGTCGGCAGCAGTGACGGTGCTGACCTGAGTGAACTCGGCAGCAGTGTTGTCTGTTAGATTTTAGCAAATATTTGGTATTCAATTGGCGCGTCACTGACACTTCAGGAAGCTGAAGACAGGGTAAACGCCTGAGGGCGAAATGTAGATGGTGAGTTCATCCTTCCAAACAGAGAACTGCTGGATGTACTTGGGCAGAGAACCCATCAACCAGGCCCCGTAGCGGTGCATGTTGTCAGACTTGCTCTGGTACTTGTCGGCAGGGTTAACAATCGGAGACTTGAGGACACCGATGTGATCTCGAGGGGCTTTTCGCAGGTTGGGCGACTCCTTCGGGATTGCGACATATTGACGGGCGGTGCTGGACAAGCAACGGATTGCTTGGTCGTTACGGACCTGGACGGAGGACTTCGCGGGTCGGAAAGCTGAGGCCAAAGCCCTGCTTCGTGAAATGCTGGTCGCCATGGCCGGTTGTATGACAATTCGAGGCCAATTGACGATGGAAGAGGTCGTCAAGACGAAATACCCGATGGTGTTGGTAATGATGCCGCAAGCATTGGTTCGAGAATCTTAGCGACAGAGCCGTGGAAAAGATTTCCCGCGATTCTGCCGGAGATATAGCTATACTCCCAGCTAGCCTACTTGAAGCCCGCAAAAGCAAGTACCTACTTATCCGCTCTTCCACCACTTCAGCTTCGATGACGGAGATCCTGACACGTGATTTTTGGCGGCGGGCTAGTTCGTAAGAGGGTTAGCCTCGTTTTCCATCTTTCACTTTCCCGCAGCCTTGATGCGTACCAAACACCGTTCCTCTCCTTGTACTCACATTTCCATTTCCGCCCATCGCATTTTGATCTTCTCATTTACTACCTTTCAATACCTAATCACACGCAGTCATCATGGCGCCCCAGGATTCGTTCATAGAAGAGGAGGAGGATACCTGGTACGCTTCACCGCTCGCCGGGGGGTGGCGCTTGTAGCGCTCTGCACCTTGGGCACTATCTGTTACTCGAAGCTGACGCCTATATAGCCCTCTCTGTATCGAAGAGTTCGATCTCTCAGATCGAAACTTTCGACCATGTCCCTGCGGCTACCAGGTGCGACGATAAGATCATGTCGGCCACGTTTGACCGGTTGGCCATGTTTGACTAACTTTGGAGCTGCAGGTGTGCCAGTTTTGTTTCAACAACATCAAGAATAATATGAACGGCCTATGTCCCGCATGCCGACGACCTTATGACGAAAAGACGATACAGTGGAAAGTTGTCACGCAGGAAGAGTATGATGGACCCTCCCTTGCCTCAGTGCCTCGCTGACGAACCCCTCCAGAGTCGCCGAGTTCCGTGCCAATATCCAGAAGAACCAAAAGAAGCGAGCTCTCGATCAACGTCAGAAAGAGTTGCAAAAACGCGAAGCTGAGAAGGAGAACCGTAAGAATCTCATTGGCGTGCGCGTTGTCCAAAAGAATTTGGTCTATATTACAGGCTTGGCTCCGACCGTGCGAGAAGACGAGTTGCTCAAGACACTGCGAAAGCCCGAGTTCTTTGGCCAGTACGGTAACATCCAGAAGATTTCAATTAGTAACCGAAAGAGCTCGGATGGCCAACACCAGTCACTCGGCATCTACGTCACCTTTGAACGCCCAGAAGAAGCGACGCGTTGTATCCAAGCTGTCCACGGATCACAGAACGGCGATCGAGTTCTTAAGGCACAGCACGGCACGACGAAATACTGCTCAGCCTGGTTGAAGAACGAAAAGTGTGGCAACCCTGGCTGTATGTTCTTGCATGAGCAGGGTGATGAGGAGGACAGCTACTCGCGTCAAGACTTGTCGTCGATGAATAGCATTGCTTCTCAGCGACCTCTTCCTGGAGGTGGCTCGCGGTCTGCATCTCGACAGCAGGCTCCCCATCCTACGCCGCCACCCGTCGTATCCCATCCGATGACACGCTCTATTAGTAAAGAGGGGTCTGAGAATGGAGTTGATGGATCAGCATTACCTTCCTCAGCTAACTGGGCGCGCAACCCACAGCGAAGTCGCAGAGGAAGTCTTGCTACCAGTGGTGCTGCGTCTAGCCCTGCTATCTCAACTGCTCAGCCTGTGACTGCAGAACCTGTCCCGGAAGAAGCAGTCGAAGGGGAGGAGGAGGAGGAGGAAGAAGAAGAAGAAGAAGAGGAAGAGGAGGAAGAGGAGGAGGAGGAGGAGCCAGTGGCTGGTCCCTCGATATCCAAGGCGAAAGACCCTGAATCCCCTGCGGCACCCGAAGGATTGTCTGAGAGCAGGCTTAGGGAGATTCTGAAGGCTTTGCAGAACTGTCCCTGGCCTATCTTTCCTGATACTGGAGCAGATCTAGGCCCACCTATGTTCGACCCCCGTGGTGGTGAAAAGCGCAGGACTATGCGAGAGGAGGATGACTCGCGCCTGAGCGGCGAACAGGAAGAGCGCCCCGAGGCGCGCGAGCCGTCTGAAGGAGAGCCAGAGACCGGCGGCAGTCTCGCTTTAGGAGGTGAACCCGAGGACCGAGACACTGCTAGCGACAATAGAGGTTTCGATCGCCGACCTAGTACCCAGCCTCCCATTCAACGACTCTCCACTGATGGCCTCTTTGGACCTGCCCTCATCGGAGGATCTCCTTTTGGTCAGAACTCGGGTAATGCTGGTTCGCGGTCCATGACACCCCAACAGTTGTTCCTTCGATCTCAGAGCGGATTTGGTGATGCCCCTCCTGGCATTTCGAACCAAAGCAATGCTTTCCAGAGCCAGGGCCAGGGTCAGGGCCATAACCGTCAGTCGTCGAGATTCAGCTTCGCCAACGATAGTGCTGGCTCTGCCACCAACGTCAAGGTCGCGGCTAATCCGCGCATCATGGCTCAGCAATCTTCGATGATGCCCAACGCCTTCCAGTCACAGGGCAACAATCAGTTTTATGGTGCTTCGATGCCTGGACCTCCTCCGGGCCTCAAGTCAACCGGCACTCCTCCCAGCATGTTTGGTCAGTTTGGTGGACAGGGCTTTGGTGCGCCCAAGGACAACTCGAATGAGCTTCTTCAAAGTTTAATCGGCCGTAACCGGGCTGGGAACAACCAGACCCACGATGCGGGAAAGCGTGAGTTTATGATTTCTTCTTTTTCAAACCAGTACCCACCATCCTCTACCTCCACCCCAGCTCCTGCTTCCGGGCTCCTGCCGTCGCTCTATGGTAACACACCTGGAGCATATCAAGACATGGGCTCTAAGCAGAAGAAGAAGGGGAAGAAGCACAGACATGCTAACACTTCCTCCTCGGGGGGGAGTGGCTTAGTAGATCTTGCAGACCCGAGTATCTTGCAGGCGCGAATGCAGCACCAGTCTCAAGGCAGCGCCGGAGTCGGACAGGGCTTGTTTGGTGGTCAGAGTCAAGGTGGGTACAACCACAACATGATGTATAACGCCGGTTATGGGAGGTGGTAGTTTTGATATTTCTTGGAGCCGTTGCAGATTGGGAGGCTGGATGTTTGGCAACCTCTCATCCATATCTGCTTTTTCTTCTTCATGCACAAGGGGGGCGTTCTTCGGCAAATCAGGGTCAAGGCTAAAAAAGTTGCCTTTTATCTTCCTCGGGGGAACACGAGTCATAAGCGCACCTTGATTCAGCAGGCATTTGCGAGATCAACGCCGCTCAGGGAGGTCAGCTTTGCATCAGGCGTCATCTTTTTTTCTTTGGAGAAAACGGAGGGTGACTTGAGAATACCTCAAGTCTCTGCGTTCCGACTTTTGCAGGTCCTTGTACGACCGCTTACGGGGGTTCACGTCAGGCAAGCCATCATCGTCTTCCACAAGCCCCCTATGTATGTTAACAATGTCGAATTCATCCGCCTAGGTTGGCGGTTATCTTGGTCAGAAATAGCAATACCCTCTATTCTCTCCAAATCGCCTATTCCCTTCGTTGCCCCTCGTGGAAGACGATGGTGGTCGCCGTAGCTTGACCCTGTCCCCAAAGTCTTGTATATAAATGGGGTGGTGGCGTCGTAGTGTAGTCTTGGTGTTTGCTTTGTTACGTTCATATTGAGTGATTGACTTTATGCTAACTATCGTTCAGATGATGAGCTCCCGTCCCTGGACGAGGCTACGAACTCTGTCGATGCATTGGTTTCTGACGACCCAATCCTTCCCGCAATTGGTCTGGAAGGTCGCCAGTCCGTACCGCCCGGCTTGGCTCTACCTCCCGGGCTTCCAGCCAACATGTCAAGACCCCCGTCTGTCCAAGGCTATGCGAGATTCAGCAACATTGTGCCAGCGTTGCCTAAGATGCCACCCCCTGGCTTGTCACAAGGTGCTATGACCCCAGACCAGTCGCCAAGAAAGCCAAGACCGGCAACGCCTGTCTCAGAAGCGAAGAGAACCATCAAGTCTCTGGCAACTGAGAGCGGGTTATCGCGAGAGATTACGGCCCAGTCACAATTAAAGCAGTCCAAGGGAGGAGCTTTACAGGACGAGGACTTCCCGGCCTTGGATGCACTGAAGAGTAAGAGTCGGCCTGCTACGCCGACGCCAAAGGCTACACCAAAGGCCAAACGACAGGCCGAGAAAATTGTTGATAGGATGATGGCCAAGACGGGAGCCAACCAGGAGATTCATGTCCAGGAGGCCAATGTTCAAGAGATAAAGCCTGTGCTGTCGTCCAAAGCAGCAGAAAAGAAGCCAATTGCTGTCAACACTCAAGTTGCAAAGACTGCCACGCCAAAGGCTACCGAATCATCCATAACAACTGAGAAATCCATGACAGAAACCTCATCTGCCTTCCCACCACTGCCTACGCCTTCATCTGTTGCTGTTTCGTCACCCATCGCCCGAACGGCACCAAAGACGTTGCGTGTCGTTGCCACTCCCAAGACTGAGGCACCCCCTCCAACGTCTCCCGCCTTGACCATGGCGTCTGTTGCTCTGTCAGCCACATCTCGGGCCGTGTCCGCTAGTTACAGGCCAGATACACCTGCCAGCGAGATGGTTAGTGACAATGCTTCGGTAGTGTCTGCCTCTGTAACCCACTCCCGTGCAAGCTCTCCGCCCCCCAGCAGAATTGGATCTGCCGCGGTAAGAACCACCACAAAGAGCCAGCAACGAAAGCAACGCAAGGACGTCTTGAAGCAGGAAACCAAGTTGATTGCAGAGGCCCCTAAGGTAGACCCAGAGGTGCATGCTCCGGTCCTGGGACGAAAGAAGAAACAGAAGAAGGAAAAGACTATCAAGGCACCTCAGTCTGGTACTTCTACTCCTGCCCTAGAACTTGCCAAGACGGAGGCTTCCACCCCAGAGCCCTCCCAACCAGAGCCAGCCAAGGAGCCTGAGCCTGAGCCTGAGCCTGAGCCAGAAGAGAAGCCAGTCAAGAGCAAGACTGTGCAGAAGAAGGCAGGGAGGTCCAAGGGCAAGGCAAAGGAGATCGAGACTGAACTTAACCCTCCACCCCCGTCGTCTCCCAAGGAGTCTACTCCTGAGACTCTAGAGCCACCAGAGAAGCCCCAGCCTGGACCAGCCTCTGTCTTTACCGAGATTAAAAACGCTCTGTGGGCTTCGAGTGTGGATAAGCTGCAGCTATTCAGGCCCATCGCTGGCGGCTCCTCTCGCACCGACTACAGTTCTGTTAGCAACAAAGCCAACAGGGCTGAGCATTGTAAGGACTGCTCTTGCAAATGTGGCGAAATTCAGGACGAGGATCTTGCAGCGTTGCGCGCAGGCAAGCCTGTCCGCAAGCAGTTCCACGTCGACGGTAGCCGCATGCTCATTACCCCTAACGGTGACTGCATCCGCGGCCTCACCCCCGAGGAAGAGGACGCCTTTCTTGAAC
The DNA here is from genome assembly GCA_013184455.1 of Fusarium continuum. NCBI lineage: Eukaryota > Fungi > Ascomycota > Sordariomycetes > Hypocreales > Nectriaceae > Fusarium > Fusarium continuum. The sequence goes on from JABCKB010000285.1 coordinate 22,628, forward strand.
TGCAAGCTGCCATCGCGGGCACGGCAGAGAACCCCGGATCTTTCATCGCGCCTAGACATCAGCCTGGAAGCGGAGCGTTCTCTCTGATCAAAGGCAGAGCCGTCCCCAATGGACGTCCCAACATCTTCCCCGCCACTGCCCAGCTCCAATCCCAAGACCCCATTGGAAAGCTTCAGCGAGAGGACGCGCTTAGCTACATCAACCAGTACGTCCTCCCGCGACTTAATTTGGGTGCTACCAACATGGGCTTCCCTAAAGGCGCATCACCAACCAAGGACGCGGCTGCTGCAAGCCTCAATTCCCTCGCACCCTACTTCTATGGTCCCGATGCCGCCGCCGGAGTGGGCATCTACAGCCCTCCCGATGGAGCGCGAGCGATGCAGGACTTTAGCTCGTCTGGCATGTCGGGCGAGGAGCGTGGCAAGAACTTTGGTATGGGTGTCGGTGGCATGCCCCTGATGAGCGTTGAGGATGCCGAGGGTGCGCTTGCTACTGCTCGTCGAGAGACAGAGAAGTTGGAGAAGGGGCTGAACCAGGTGATTCGACGCAACAGACGGCTTGTTCTTGGAGGCAACAGCTGAAACAGCTACCAATGACACCCTACTTTGTAATAGCATGGTATGCTTTGATACTGGCGGTCTGAGGATTGATTGCTCTTTGGAATTGTACGATGCGCATGGAGCAGTGGATACTGGCATACTCAATGATGAACGGAATACCCATGTACGGTGGATCGATAGCATGGGCATTAGAGTACTGTAACTAGGAACCTCGGGAAGAGGCATGAACAAAACGTGATGCATTACTGATTGCTGTAATCCTTAGTGGTGGAATTTGTACATACGCAAGTTATATGACCCCATCAACGCCTTCTATATCCAAGTCAGGGTGTCAAACCTGTTCCCCTTCTCCGCGTTTCTTGTGATATACATCGTCTGGCGACCGCCGACGTGGACGGTCTGCTCCAAGAGCTTTCCTTGCGCCAGCGGTAACCTGCTTCCTCCCCTCGGCAGACAAAGACTCGCGAAGTCGTTCCATAAGCCTGTCAAGAATCCACTCCGTCTCTTCCTGGCTCCCCATGAGCGGACTACGATTGCCAACCCAGGACCAAGCCGTGATACCATCCGAGTCAGAGCTCTTATCACCACCCCCTTCAGCAGAATCATCGGGCCTTTTGCTGTGGTGGTGACGATGATGGCGGTGCCTGCTCTTGGGCTGGGCCTTGCGATGCGTGTCGGCGCTGCTCTCGTCTTCACCGATGAGCTTGAGGTACCAGGCCCACTGCTCGAAGGAGTATTTGTGAGGTTTTTGGGATTTGAGATGGTTGGTGAGAACCTGTATCTCGGAGATGAGGAGGAAGTGAAAGTCGGTTCCTGTAGGTAATTCCTCATGGGCATCTCGCAGGCGGGACAGGGAGCGACGGACTCGAGCTGTAAAGGTTGAGCTATTGTGGCTTGGGCCAGGTCGCCGAACAGATGAATCGTCTAGACCAGTCCCAGAGTGACGAGGCCGTCCACGGGCGTCTTCTTCGACGGTCTCCTCTTCTGTTTTGGCCACTATGTCTGGGGTGTCATTGCTGGAGCCCTTTGAAGCTGAGAGCTGTTCCTTGATAGTTTGGGGCGCAGGCGGTTCCGCATAATCAGAAAAGACGACGCCGAATGTACATTTATTGATGATGTACTTAAGATCACTGGAAAAGTTCCCTTCTCCAGGGAGAATAGTGACATTTCCAAGCCGCAGCGTGCCGTCACGTATAAGCTTAACCACAGTATCTCCAGCATTGGAAATGAGGACTGTCATAGTGGGCAACGCAAGGAGGGACCAAAAGACAAAGAAGGATTTTCCAGCGTTGGAAAGGGGAGTAACATCTCCGTACCCAATGGTTGTGAGACTGACAAAGCAAAAGTAGAAGCCGTCAAAATACTCCCACCCTTGATAGTTTTCTTCGCACTTGACAAAGATATAAGCACCCAAGAGCCACAGGATTAGCCATGAGCTAGTAGATATCGCCATGGCCACCCAACGACGCCGGGATTGCGTTTGCGCCTGAATCTTGCGCATGAGGTCGAACTCTGCCTTGCGACGCTCATACTCGGTTGCTGGCAGCTGCTTGTCTGATCGTGCACTCTGAGAGACGGTAGAGTCTTGTCGATTCGGTTCACGGATCGGTTCGAGCACGTCGTCGTCGCCTTTCTTAGCCATGGTGCGTACTAGACGTCGGCGCTTTTTTTCTTCCATGCGAGCGTCAACTTGTCGTTTACCTCGCTCTAGGACAAGGCTGCGGATGGAACCAATGACCAAACCTAAACTGATGACGCCGACCAAGGCATATGGCATCATAAGAGCACGTCCGAGAGTGGTGACTGCTCTAAAATCACCAAAGCCGACCGTGAATAGGGTCACGTCGGCCCAGTAGACAGCGTCAAGGTAGTTCCAGCCCTCTATGTTGGAAAAGACAAGGGCTCCGAGTAGCAGGTACATGAGGAACATGATGGTCTGCAACATAAGAGTCCGTTGGCTGGGCGTGAGGTTAAAGTCCTTGCTATAATGACCCGTCCAGGCTCCGTAGAAGGTGACCAACATGAGCGACGCGTCGACGAAATAGAGAACGGCAGCCCACATGCCGTAGTAGAAGGCTTGGGACCAAATGAGCTCCTCAGACGGGTACTTGAAGCCATCGTACAGAGGACCAGCAGCTGTAGAGAGCAGAGCGATGAGCAGGATGGCAGAAATGTACCAACCGATGATGGTGATGGGCTGAGCAATCGTGAAGCGGACACGACGTGCCATGTTCAGCAGAAGAAAGACATTTGAGACGAGGGCCATGGCGAGCTGGACGGCGTTGATGGCTGTGAGCCAGACCGGATCGTCAATGAAGGCTGCCTTCTTGATGTTCTCCCCAGGGATGAAGTGCTGCCTCCATGGTCGGACTAGAGCGCATATGCTGAAGGCTGAGGCGACGGGACCGAGGGTGCCAGCGATCATGGGGAATGCTGAGGAAGCAAACCACCAGCGGCTGAGGAAATATTAGTATGATGGGATTGTGAGAGTGAGACGGAGCTGGTCATGTTTGTTTTTATAACTGCACTGCAAGGAGCCTACCTTGGAGCGAGATGAGCATCGTCGTTCTCTATGCGTCTCTCATAAGAGACCGACTCTTCGATGATATCGGTCTCATGCTGGATATTATCTCCTAGATCGCCGTCGTCCATTGAGATTTACGGAGCCAAGACGGCTGGTATGTGTTATGCGCAAAGCCGAGAATAGGTGGGCATTTCCTTCTTGAGACAAGAGATGAGTAGTCGACTTTCGAAGAAGCCTTTTGTCGTGTAAGTCAACTACCGAGGAATTGTAGCTCAAAAACTACCTTACCTTAACTATGTATGGGTTTCTTGGCAGATGAAGAATCCTTGGCATGGTCGATGTTGCATACGCAGTGACATGACGTCGGACAGGGAGTTGTTTGGAAAACGGGTTTTAATCACGAGCTACTGTAGGCCGAGGTCAGGTTACGGTATGGAACAGCTGGCGCCAACTTTACTTAGTTAGATCTGTAACTTAGCCCTGCGACCCTGTTAGAGATCATTCATTACTGATGATGGTGGTTGTCGGATAGTGAAGCAGTAGGCGGATACAGCGGCTCGATCAAGGGGTTTCAGCAGGATCTGGGCAAAAACGGCAGCTGATTTCAACAGTTCTCGCTCTTCGATTAGTTTACGGATACTCTGTACTTGATTTTCATTTCTCTTTTGCCCTCTGACTTACAGGCCGTATCCCCGGATTACCACTTGCGGGGCTCAATACAGCCTGACCAATAGCGTCAGAGAATGCATAAGCCGTTCGGTTTCCACTTTAACCAAACAAGTCCTTTTTCTTTCACCCAACTAACGTATCTCACATAACTAATTCGAGATCTACTGGCTATCTCTAGCCAGGCGATTTTATTCATTTATCTCATGCGTTACTCTGATTTTGTTCTCGTCTAAGGAACTTTACGGTGTGGCTTCTTTGATTCCTGAGCTGTATTCGATAAAGGCCTATCCAATCCTACGCGTCACAACGTTTGGAACTTGTCGAGTGTGTGAGTGATGCAAACATCGTGTTTTCTTAACCTTTCTTTAACTGATTTCCATAAACGCAGATTTAAAGACAGACACGAAGTAGCGTGTCTCCTCTGCATTGGTAATGCGGTAACAGCATGCAAGGATGCCTTCATGCTCAACTCCTTCGTCGCGTCAGTCGTAGCCGACAGATCAGCCTTTCCTCTAGACGCTGGCAGAGGCTCTATAGCTTTCAGAGCCATGAGCGCGTTAGTGTACGATGCGGCTCGGCTGGCCATGTGAGCATTGAGTAAGCCGCCGCATCTTTCATCTTACCCATCAACTCGTTACTAACGCCTCCTTAATAGCCTCGTAAATATTGCCGAACATCCTCTCAGCTCTCCCCTCTTTATCCAACTCCCATCTTTCCCCTCAAGTAATAGCAAGTTTCCCTCGATACCTAGATTTCTCCAAAACAGACCGCTTGCCAGCATCAACTACCGGTGGAGCTCATTTGACTATGGGATGACTGGGACGGCTTCAGAGGGCGACGTCTGGCCTACGCCTATCCATGATACTCTGTTTGCCTACAATTGGCTGGTCGAGAATCTTGCACCACAGGGTCTCACAAGGCGCAATATTTACGTCTATGGATCTCATCTTGGGGCAAGTCTCGCCTCGGCTCTGGCCCTGACAGAGACACAACCGCATCAGCCCTTTGCGGTTCGGGGTCTTGTGTCATATAACGGAATTTACAACTGGACCATGTTCTTCCCCGACCACCCAGCCAATCGACCTGGCAGGCGGGTCAAAAGCACAAGCACCTACTTCAGGCCTCGAGAGGGCACCTACGTGCACTACCTCCAGCAGAACCTACCGGCCTTCTTCCAATCCACAGCCGCCTTGTTTGACGTATTCGCCAGCCCAAGCCTCTTCTTCCATAACCCAGGCCTGAAAGTCCCCTCGTCTTACTACATGTCGGAAGAAGAGAGTGCAGCTATCGAAGCATTGGCCCACCCAGATGCTAAGGTAGATGAACCGATGAAGGCGCCGCGCAAGTCGCACCTGGTGTTCCCGCCCCGCAAATCGACGCTGAAGATCCCCGAAACGTTGCTTCTGTACGACGCGCTCCCTGCGCTGCCAACGACGAACAATGTAGGCTGGCCGAGAAGAGCAAGGCAGTGGGGAAACAGCTTGGAGCTGCAGGCCCGGGAGCTGGGTGAGATGATGCAACGGAGTATCGAAAAGGTCGAGCTCAAGGAGAGAGGGCTGTGGGATGATGAAATTGCTGTATGGGAGAATGAACCAAGTCGACGGGTCAAGGTGAAAGAAGCTGGGGAGGAGACGGGGACGTTGGAGATGAGTGAGAAGGGAGAGGGATTGGTACAAGAGTGGTTGGCGGAGAGAATACCATCATGATGTGACTCTTTGTGATTTTGACAAGATGCAATATAGAACAACTAGGTATACTTGTGTACTGACAAGTTGAGCGGCGTTGGGGCGGGACAGCGCTAAAGCAGCGACTGAACCTTGATAAAGCTTAACTGGTGGGTCAAGAATACCTGCCTACCCGCCTTACCTTAGCAAGCTTAGGTACTATCACTACTGTACTGTACGTACGTGACCTCTGTTGTGACGGCGGGAGGTTCGAGTCTGGAACGAACGGCTGAAGCACGTTATCAGCCAGGTCAAGCAATGCTGACTCGTGGCGGATAATGACGCCACCTACCTTAGGTAGCGAGCACTGAAAAACGAACATGAGGAGTCAGAGAGAGGATGATAAGCATTCCCACAACCGAGGCAGCTCAGAAGCGTCCAAGGCCAGCTCGTCGGTCCCTGATAGCTGGTAGCTGGGCTGTGGTTCACCAAAATGAGGAGATGGGCCAGCGGCTAAAAGCACGCTGTCTTTCAGGGTCGGCGGTCGGGTCTCGTCGTCAATGTTAGCGGCGTGGGCGTTGCGTTGGTGACTGTGACTAGCAGGGTCACAAGGTCTGTTCTCTATTTTAGGTTGCTTGTCTGGCAGGTAACTACCTAGTAGGCTGTGGCTGGACCCCTTGATTCAGGTACATTACTCTGCAGTGTCAGCGTCAGTTTCACCTCTTGTTTCTTGATGAGATATTCCACAAGATAGAGCACGTCTGTTGCTGTACGGATGCGAAAATACAAGATTAAGGACGAGGGACCTCCCTGGTTGTTCACTCCTCCAAGTACCGGGGGTAATCTACTCGCCTGATAACCAAGATCAAGCAAATTATCCATGCGTGCATGTATTCGGTTATGTACCCATCACGGCATGGAAGACAAGAAATCTGGTGGATCCACTGGCACCACCCCTGGAAATGGAAATGCTTGTTTTTCAGTGGCCAAAGAGCTTGCCGCCTCAGATTCCAATCCCTGGGGCAAGGATGCTTCAGTTGAGATTGGACTGCACTCCAATCTCGCCCACTGGGCTGCCGCTGTCTCTGCCTTGCATGTACGATGTACATGCGGTACTGTACTTCAAGGTACTATAAGGTAAGGTAGGTAACTTACAAACCAGCCATGGCTGACCAGTTTCATTTCCCGTCCGCCTGCCGCTATCTCCATCCTTAACTTTCTTCACCCTCCACTCAACTCAACTCACACTTTCGTCCTTTGTCTTGACAAACAAGAGACCTCACTTCGCTCTGCTGAGCTTCCTTCATCTAGTACGTGACTCCCAGAGTAAAGCTAGTCGCGAGCTTCTCTTTTCTTGACCGTCTCAGTCGGCCTGGGGAGGCTTCTACGATACCTACCTAGCTTCTGTAGCTCAAGGGAAGCATAAGCAGTAGAATCCAAGCTGACCATCACCTGTCTACAGAAAGCCACCTCGTGTCTACAGCATTCATCATGCCTGGAATCCGTAAGTCCTACTTTCTAACCCCCCCTTCCCTAACCTCTTCGAAGTAGCTATCCTGACAAACATACCAAACAGCTCTGCACGCCCTTGATAACCTCAAGGCAAAGCTCAAGTCCGCCTTCAAGAAGAAGGACAACAAGGACGAAGCCAAGCCCACCGAGACCAAACCCGCCGATACCAGCGCTACCACCACTGAGCCCACCAAGACTGAGGCTGCTCCTCCTGCTCCGGCCAGTACGTCTTCCAATCCAGAAACGATCCGTCCGGTATTAATACTAACTGAAATGTGCTACAGCTGAGCCCGCTGCCCCTGTGGCCGAGCCTGCAAAGGAAGAGGCCAAACCCGCGACTGAGGTCAGCCCTGAGGCTCCCGTGGCTGCTACTGAGCCCGCCAAGACTGAGGAGACTGCTCCTGGTATGTCGCGATACAGATGAATTTAGTGATTTCAAACCGACTGACTATCCATAGCTCCTGCTACTGAACCCGCTAAGCCGGAAGCCGCCCCGGCCACCGAAGCTCCTGCTACCGAGCCCGCCAAGACCGAGGCCGCTCCGGCTGCTGCCCCGGCGGCCCCAACTGCTCCGGCTGCCGAGACACCTGCTGCTCCCGCTCCCGCCGCAGCTGATACCACTCCTGCTGCCCCCGTTGCCCCCGTTGAGGCCCCCAAGGAGGAAGAGAAGAAGGACACTCCTGCTCCTCCTGCTCCTGCTCCTGCGGCCTCCGCTTAAGCACAAATCGAGGACACTTTTCTGTTACGGAGGTGCAACCCTCTGGCAGAGACACATGTTGGATCGAATGAACTACACAAGTGCGTTTTGTTAACAGCCAAAGAGGCATGAGTTGTGGATTTAAATGGCAGGTTCGCCCTGGCCAAGTCTGTTCCCTTTTCTCCTAGCAGTTGGCTGGATACCCAGAGAGAAAAGTGTTGCGATGCTTTGTTTCAAATCTATACCCGCTTTTCCATATCTAATACGCAAAGGGCTATCTTTGCCATGCACTCCTTGACTCCATAGTATGCGCTTGAAACTTCTCCCGCGTGCGAGGATGAGTGTTCCTTATGAATCCCTGGCCCAAGGTGCTTTTGTGACAGTGATTTGTGCGCTCGTAGATTCCGTGCCAGGTGCAGCGCCTCGAGTCGGCCTTGCAAGGGAACCTGAGCTGGGTCCTGGTGGCGGCATGCGAGAATAGGGAATACCAGGGCCTGAAGAAGCTGGCATTCTTGTAGCTTGAGCCCAAGGTGCGGCTGTCCCAGCTCCTGATGGTGCTGGAGACGTCATTGCTGCTGGCTGGTTTGCCATGTGAACGCTTTGTGTCGGAGTTGCGGCATCTGGATCGATGTCCCACGAGAAGAGCGAACCAAAGGGGAAATGCTGGACGACAGGGAACTTGGACAGCACCTCGGCGTTGAACATCTTGATCATGCCCTTATTGATCTTTCCCCAGCCGTCTCGAATCCCCGAAATGTCGAAAAGAATGGGACTGTGTTCCCAAAACGGGCCCTTCTTCACATCGTTAATGAAGCCAATGGCGGAAAAGTACATGTTGAACTGGCGCTGATCTTCTACGACAACTGCCTTAGTCACATCGCTTGGTTTGGGAGCACCTTTGACAGAACCCTCTAGAGGCATCGGCTCGTTGTCGTTGATGGGCCGTGTAAGTTGCGCGGAGCCGAAGACGTACGGCATGAAGGAGTGGTCATCCAGGCCCCAGACACCATGAGAGCCTGCAGGCTCGAGGGTATAAGTTAAGATGAGTTTCCTCACAACCTTTAGGTATCTAACAACATTAGTAATTTTTCTCTTTAATGGACATATATTGACATACGGCTCGATAACCTTGAGGACAATCTCGCGCTCGATTTCGCCGCCTTGTTCTCCGTCCTTGAAGTACCCCAACTTCCACAAACAGCCCAGAAAGGCGATGAAACTGAGCTCATGTCCCGTTCCATAGTCCAGTCTCTGTACACTGCCAAATCCACCAAGCAGGTAGCTAGAGACCTCCTCTTTCGCCTTGCCATCGCCAGCTTGCAGTGTTTCGTCTAGTATTCCTTCTCCAAGCAGCCTATCCAAGCGCTCTTCGAATATAGCATACCACTTGCGAAAGCTAACATTTCCAAATCGACGAGGACCAGGATCAGGCGGAGCTTCATCGATGAAGCTTTCGATCTTTGCCAAAAGGGTTTGAAGGGCCTGGACAGACGGCGATGTGGGCGGCTTCGAGGTGAGAGGAAAGGTGCGGGGGAGGGGCGACGAGGTTTGGTTGCGGGGACATAGAGCGTGGTTGAGCTGGAGGATGAAGATGCCAATGTCACGATAGGCTAGGCTGGTGAGAAAGCGGGTGACGTCAGGGCCTTCGTTGATGCGTTTCGAGGGCTTGGTAAAGGCTGGCGGGGAGCTGAGGTCCAAGATTTCGAGTGTGTTCGTTTTTGGAGGGGCTGCGGAGGCCATATTGACGATAGCCTGAGATCTTGATCGTGACACTGAGGGCTCTTGATGCAAGATAGAAACAGAGAGGTTGTTTGGGGGTATTATAATAATTTTATGGGTGGATCAAGATTAGGTGTATGTTAGTGCTTGGTTGAAGCTTAAACTCCTGATGGATGGATGTTTGGATGGATTTAGTCAGCTACTACCGTGTAAAAAATATTGAGAATGTTGAAGCACTACTGTTTTTGGGGCTAAGATGTATGCATCTTCTATATTTCAAGACAGACTTGGTTAAAAATTTCAGAGACTTTTAATAAAAACAGGCATTAATTCTTCAGAGCAATTCTTCATGGCGTTACAAAAGCTCATCGGGGACTTGATGTCATCTATCGCATGGTCGCAGTACCGGTAGGTACCTTGGGAAGTACCCATAGCAGGAGGGTTTTTTTTCAACTTCTATGGGTGACAAAATAGGCTTTCAACCGGATCTAGACCCACCTGATTTATGTGGCTAAGCCTTAACATTCTGCAGCTGGTCCAACATTAGGCGGGACAGCTTATTCTGTCAACCTCAGTCTGTTTAAAAACTGTCCCCATCCCTGTAGGTAATGGTCGCCTCTTAAGCTTCCCGCGTGTCCCACCTCCTTCCTCTGGCCTGTAACGCGATTGCGGTTGTTCAACTGAACAACACTTTGCTTAAGCTCTCGACTTGCCTCAAGGTTGCTCTCGCAACTCAAAAACCCAACTGGGACACTAACTTCAGGTCTTTAAAAGATTGCGACAAGATCCTCTTCTTTCTTTTTGGCTACAACCACAGGCGTGCTGCCGTGGCACGTTCATAAACCCCCTCTGTTTGTCGCGATACAATAACAAAGGATCAATATGGCACGGCTACGATCCAAGGGTAAGGCCTCTGGTCCACCAACCGAGCCTGAAGCTACAACACAAGCCCGAAGGAAGGGAAGAAGAAGGCATTCACCGAGATCTAGCGTACCCATGCCTAGCATCGAAGTAGACACGACTGTGCCAGGGAACAACATACACCAGCAATCGACCGCGCAGACAATGTCTCAAGATCAACCTTATTCAAGTCTAGGCCGGGTCACACGATCGAACAGAGGAGAACTTCCCCTTGCGAAATTACCCACACCGGCCCCGAAGAAACGTCGATCTACTATCGCCGTATCCCAGGAGAAGCCTGCGAAGCGTCAGCGTGGTTCTAGTCATGAATCTGAGCCTGCTGAAGAGGAGGATGAGCCGCCTCAATTGCATCGGGAGGACGGGGATGTCGCCGAAGACGACGAATATGCTCTTCCAAAGCAAGACCTTGTCGATGGTATCAATATGATCCTCGGCGTGAATAGCGCACACAACAGGCTGCATAAATTTCGACCCGACGACGTTGCTGAGAACCCCGCTGAGAAAGAGAACAGAGTGATCCCATTTATGGACATGGGCCAGGACCAAGATGCAGACGTGGGCGGGGCTGAAGATGATGTAGCGGTGGAAGGGCATGAAATAAGCAATGCTGCTGTTGAGCAGCCGGAAGAAACCCAAGCTTTAGCTAGAAGTCCAAATGAGCTAGACGCTGCACGTGAGCGATCTGAAGCAATCGAGCAAGAGGCACTTGATTCGGAACAGCCACTTTTACAGCCAGTGACCTCTCAGAAAGAGCCTTTGAGACCAAGTCAACGAAAGAAGAGACGACAGAACAAGAAACCATCTTATGGCGAGCCCAACTATCTAGCGAGAGGACCATCACCAGAACTTGGCTCGGAGCCGCCTCAAACTCAAGCCACGCAGCCATCTGCATCTCGAAATGCTCAGACTGAGGAGGCAATGTATGATATTCAATCCGACGACGAGCAACAAAGTCAACCAATACTAGGAAAGTTGAAGAGCAAAACGCGCGTCTCGTCAACTGGAACCAGCCAGCAAAATAACCAGGCTAAACGAAAAAGCAGTCAAGCCGGCCTGCAAAGCAGCCGAGCCGCACCGCAGCTTCAGGAAGAAGAAGAAGAGGAGGAGGAAGAGGAGGAGGAAGAGGAGGAAGGAGAAGACAATTTTAACTCCAGTGACGACGAGCCCGCAGTACAAGAAGAGCTTGATGCATCGCATTTAGCTGAAGATTCATTGCTGCTTGACGCACCTCCTGAGGATTTACAGGCAGGCGATCCTATGCCAACGGCTTGGATAAAACGCAAACAGGTGCAAAATCTCATGTACGTGATGTCCCTCAGAGGGTGGACGAATAAAAGACGCTGGGAACAGGAAGTTCGGGATCAAGCAAAAGGTGAAGCGGAATCACTAGCCGATGAACCTAGATGCCGTGTGTTATCAAGAATTATCTTGGCCAGGCTTTACGACCTCTACAAACTATGCAAGGAGATCCCTCAAGCGCCGAAATGCGATCAACTGGCATATCTACGCGAGCATGCGCCCGGATTTAATGGTCTAATCAGCACTCTTCGTCAATCCATCGATCGGTTTATCTCAAACATCAATACTATAATTGAGACGGGCGATCCAGGGCAGGTGAGCATCGGTTATCGATCTGTCACGAAGCTCCATAGGCGCATCCTGCCTATGTTGGTGCTGGTTCTGGACCAGTCATTCCAGGCTGGATGCAAGGATTCGCCACAGGACACCGAGAGAGCTGCTTATCAAAAAGGGGAATTCACGGTGTATCTGTTGGAGCCACTTGAGCGAGCGGCAGGCTGGGCTCAGAGACTTTCTCAGACTGTGGAAAGCTGGTATGAGCTTCACCCTCCCAGAAGGGAAGCTGATCGTGATGAAAAGGCAAAAGATCACCGGCATCGGTTCAGCGCAGCCATGAAGAACCTTCAACAAGTGCTTGGGAAGGCCAAAGAAGACATTGCCGAACTCAGGATGGCTCCTGAAGTACGCAGGAAAGCCATGCAGAGGGATGAAGCCGTGCGAAAGGAGCGCGAGGCCGAGGCCCAGCGACGCAAAGAAATTCAAGATCTAAAGATGCAGCGTTTCCTGCAGTCATTACAAAAGATCAAGCCGTCTCAGCCCCAGGCCGGCATGAGATCCTCCCGACAAGAAGTGCGCACCTCTCGTCCAGCTGCGAGTCACTCACGCTTGATTACATCACAGAAGTCTTTAGAGGATTCGTATTTTGAGAAGCACGGATGGCACTATTGGGAAGATGACCAGCTCCTGAGCTTGATTCGGACCACGTCTCATCCGAACTACAAGGTCTTTCATCAGATGCTCCCTGATCGAAATCCCACTGAGCTGAGAGAGCGGTCGAGATATTTGAGGACGGCCATGCGGGAGAAATATAAACGCCAGGGTATTTCTCCGCCAGGTTGGTGTACTGATGAAGATTGATATGAAGGTCAAAGACAATTGGAGTTGGGATGAATTGCTTTTTATGATACCTTGGAAAGCTTACTTGATTCGTCTTATCCGATTCGAGTTGTAGTTTTATATGCTTAATGACGAATAACGTATGTTCACGGCCGGAACATCTTTCCATCTCCTCGAGACCTCACGTAGATGGCGAACCAGCCGCGATCATCTTGACTTTACTTGTTTATGGCTCAGAATCGGAAAGAAGTCTGTTTTAGTCCTCAATGGTCGAGCTGGAACGGTGTTTCAAGTTTCCTATGGAAGCTGAGGTTCTGCCAACGGTGCGATGCCACATCATCACTTCCCAGCGTAGCATTATCTGTCTGTCATAATGTGATCACGGTATAGTAAGGCACTTGTAGTTTCGCCAGCGCATACACCTTCTGCAATGTGGTGCGCTGATGGTCAAGACACTTGTTGGTCTGTTGCAGCCTGAACATCCGTGGCTCTGTATCTCTGTTTTCCTTCCGCAGATGGCTATGTGCACACAATCTCTGGAATTGGTTGAAACGCCACATGCGATTGTGAGGGGACTGCGCTATCGCCCAAGGAAGGAAGGCGGCTAGGTCGTTTGTAGTAAAAAGTCAACAGATCAGGTTTTTATTTGGGTTGCCTTTACGCGTTTTCCACGCGCCTTGAGAGATTTGAAGGGGTTCAGGCAAGTACATTAATCTCGCCCTTTTGTTCTTTTTCTTTAGGCTCCTGATTGAACCAATATGATAAAAAAAAAATAAAAAAAACCAAGAGAACAGCTCTATGTACGCAGTTCAATATAGAGGACTCTTGTGCTTGAACAGGCACCCAGGTCGTGGCTCGCATCGCATCGCATTGCATTGCATAGGGCGGGTCGTCTACATGCAGGACCAGATGTTGCCCAACGTCTGAAAAGACTTGTAAGCGGTGTCTCAGTGGTCAGACTAGTATTCTTGACAGTGCATCATGAGAGATGATGCGGTATTCGACCCAAGACATTATCCGTAAATAGAGGTCTAATGTCCGTTCAATCGTAAAAACCATCAGTTGTTGGGCCTTGGACCAGGAACCAAACAGCCACCCGCGCGTAGCTCAAAGACCCCTGAACAGACAGGTAGCTTAAGTTAGTGGATGGGAAGCAGCCCCGCCCCCTGGAACGGTCGCTACAGTCCGGCCGCTGAAGCCTGGGGGTCCATCAGGGCCCTTGAAAGAACCTGGAAATCAATGTTAGTGGCCGGTGAAGATCCACTCCAGTCAAGGAAATGGGAGGATCCTGAACAGCTCAGGATCACAAGGCAAAGCGACGGGGTGGATGGATGGGAGGAGGTACGTATCCATCCGCAATCTAAGGTAATATCCCGTCTCGACAAGTTGGCCCAGCTCCCTCTTCCCTCCACTTCCACCTTTACTTCTTCTCTCTCCCTTAGAAGCCAGCAAATATCGACAGTGAAGAAGTCTCTGTAGTCTTCTTAACTGCCTCATTGCATTGTTTCTTCGCTACGTTCCTTATCTTCAGTCTGCTTCGTATTCCTTTGTTGACAAGGAGCCTCCAGCTTAGCTGCCAGCAAAGCGTGGTTTTGCTGGATAAAAAGGAGACCACCCCAAAGGTGATATTAACCAATGCCCATTTCCGTTCCTACCTACGCACCCTTGACGTAGAGCTCCCTGGCTCGTGCTGTCACTTTCCCTGCTATCTCTTGATCATCCTCGGACAATAGTCGAGCTTGATCGTTCGACGACTGACATGCACGCTTCCGCGCGACGTCCAAATATATACCCATTATACACCATCTCTACCCATTCCCTTTTGCTAATCCCTTCTTCTCTTGCAGAACGTCACTCCTGATATCCATTCGATCCTGCAAACATGTCTGAATCCGAAAGCCTCGATGTCGTTCAACACGAGGTGGCCGTAGCTTCTCCATCCGATGCAGCTGCTACCGAGCCAGAGAGCCCTCAGGAAGTGACTCCTACGTCTCCCGAGACACCAGTCAAGGAGAAAGCAAAGGAAAATGGAGAGTCAAAGCCCGCCTTGAAGCGGCCTGGCACAACCTCCACCACTGCCACTCGTCGCCCAGGTGCTACCTCTGCGACGGCCAAGCCCACCACGACTAGCACTCGTGCTCCCGGTGGTCTGAGCAAGCCTCCAACTCGACCTCCTGCCTCGACTGTTCGCCGTCCTCCGACCTCGACCTCCGTCTCGAGCCACCGAAGCCGGCCCAGCATGAGCGCAAGCGAAGATGACAAGAAGTCAACTACTTCCACCGCTTCTTCCGCTCGTAGGACGAGTTCCATCGTGTCTAGCCCAGGCAAGACCACCGAGAGGAGGACCATTGGCACTACAGGCTCGACAACCGCTACCCGGAGACCTACGTCTACATCTACTTCCACGGCCCCGCGAACCACTACCAGTCGAACCACCGCCACCCCTACTACTGCAACGCGAACAACTGCGACCCGAACGGCAGGCATGACTCCTACCGCTAGCAATCGACTGTCAACTTCGGGATCCCTGACAGCTGCTTCTCGAACCGCGACTCGACCTACTGCTGGCTCCGTGGAGGCTGCTAAGGAAATTGAGGCGCTCAAAGCCAAGCTAGCAGAGGGCGAGACTGAGATCGAGGCTCTCAAGGCCGAGGTCAAGACATCCGAGGAGAAAATCGCCGAGCTCAATGAGAAGATTGGCAAGGAGACGGTTTCTACCGAGTCCGATGACAAGATCCATCAAGAAAACGATGAGGTAGTTGCTACTCTCAAGTCTGAACACGAGTCCGCCGTTGCTGCTCTTGAGAGCCAGGTGTCCGAGACGAACGAGAAGCTCCAAGCTGCAGAGAGCGATCTTGAGAAACTTCGCGCTGATCTTGATGCCGCCGTGAGCGCTAAAGAGGCTACAGAGACAGAACTCAATTCGTTGAAGAAGCAGCTCGAGACCGCCCAGACTGAGAACGAGGAGAAGCTCAGCTCCAGCCAAGAGGCACTCCAAAAGGCCATTGAGGAGCATGCTACCAAGATCGAGGAGCTCAAGACTTCCTTCGATGCTGAGAAGGCGTCTGCCGTTGAGGCCCTGGAAATAAAGTACAAGGAGGAGCTTCAGAAAGATCGAGCTGATGCGTCCTCTCGCGAGACTGCTTTGGCTGACCTCAAGGCAAGCCACGAGACTGCGACGGCCGAGCTCCAGAAGAAGATTGACGAATTGACACATTCTCAGTCTGCTCTCGAGTCTGCCAACGACGACAAGCTCAAATCTGAACAGGAAGAGCACATCACCAAAATTTCCGCTCTCGAGGCCGATGTTGCGGAGTCTAAGGCGAAGCTTGAGGCTGCCGAGAAAGCTGCCGAAACTGCCCAGTCTGAGATTGAATCTCTCAATGGTGAGATTAGCAAGCTTCAAGCCAGCTTGACTGAGAAGGAGTCTGAGCTCGAGAATGCCAAGCAGGACCTTGTCAAGGCTCAAGAGGAGACTGCTTCCCTAAGGGCTGCTGCTGAGGAAGCTCAGAAGTCTCTTGCTGAGAAAGACGACGAAATTGCCAAGGTCAAGGAGATGCACGAGGAACGCATGAGGAACATCTCGAAGGATTATGAGAACGAAATTGAGTCTCTCCGAGGAGACGCCTTCTTCAAGCGCAAGTACGAGGAGCTAGAGGCTCAGCACAATGAGCTTCAGACTTCCTCTTCAGAGGCTGCCGACGGCCACGGCAAGGCTCTCCAAGCTGCCAAAGCTGAGCACGCCGCCGCCGTTGCCGCTTTGGAGGAGAAGGAAGCTGAGCATCAGAAGAACCTCGATGCGCTCCGTGCCAGCCATGCCGAGGAACTCGAGTCGTCGAAGAATTCTGCTTCTGGCGACCGCGATGCCCACATCGCCGAGATTGATTCTTTGAAGGAGAACCATGCTAAGCAACTAGAGGTCATCAAGAACGAGGGCGCCACTACACATGCTGATGAAATCGAGTCGCTCAAAACTGCCCATGCCAGTGTTTTGGAGGCGCTTAAGAAGGAGCATGAGGAAGAGAAAGAGAAACTGCTTGCTATCCACAAGAGCGAGCTGGCCTCTGCCAAGGATGCAGGCGAAACTACGCACGCTACTGAAATTGCCAAGCTTATGTCTGAGCTTGACAATGCTAGAGAATCCGGAGAGAGTGCTCATGCAGCCGAACTGCAATCTTTAAAAGCCAGGCTCGAGGCCGAGAAGGAAGCGAGCGACAAGGAGCATGCCGAGGCTTTGGCTAAGGCTCAGGCAGGAATTGAGCATGCCAAGAATGCCGGCGATGAAGCCCACGCTGCTGAGATCTCACAGCTCAAGACTGACCTTGAAGCTACCAGGGATGCTGCCAAGAAGTCACTGGAAGCTGAGTTGGAGGCATTGAGGGCTGAGCTTGAAGCGAGCAAGGAGGCCAGTGACAATAAGCATGCCGAAGAGTTGGCTAGCCTAAAGACTGAGCTCCAGAGCGCCAAGGAGGAGGTCGAGAAGGCGCGCGCGTCTAATTTGGAGGCCATTGAGATGGCTCGCTTCGAGCTTGAGAAGGAGCACGCCGACGAGGTCGAGAAGCTTCTGGCCTTTAACGGCGAAGTCATTGAGCGCATGAAGAAAGAGGGCGGTGATGCTAAAAAGGAACTAGAGGAGCTGACTACTGTTCATACCAAGACCATTGAAGATATGATGGCGGAGCACAGAAGCAACAACAGCCACTTGGAAGATAAGCTTACCCAACTAGCTACCTCTAATTCCGAGCTCGAAGCCTCTCTAAAGGCTAGACAGGAATCTCTTGAGAAGGCTCAGCAGGAAGTCGAGGAGGTTTCCCAGCAACTAGCTCAGGAGAAGACGGAGCGATTCACTGCTCTTGCTGAGCTTGAGGAAGCGAAGAATGCCAAGCCTGACACTTCTGAGGCTGATGCCCTTAGGAGGGAGCTCGCGACAGCCAAAAAGTTCCATGAGGATGCTCTGGCCAGTGCAGATGCCGAGCTCAAGTCAACACAGAGTGAGCTCGAGTCTGCCAAGGGTGACCTAACTGCTGCCCAAGGACAGTTATCAACTCTGACAGACGACCTCACACTAGTTCAGAAGGACCTTGACGCTTTCAAGGCTGAGGCTGAAGCAAGCAAGAAGACGGCCATTGCTGACTACCAAGACCTCAATGATAGCATGACTGCGCTTGTTGAGGAGGCTACCAGCAAGGCCAAGGACCTCCAAGCTAAGTTGGATGAGACTGTAGCCAAGGTTGAGGATAGCGAGAAGAAGGTTGAGGTGCTCGAGGCTCAACTCAAGGTCAAGGATGCCGAGATTGCAGAGGCAAAGGTATGCTTTTGTGATCTAATGTTATCAAGACGCATGGACTAACAGAAAAAAACAGGCCAACGCTGCTGCTGCCAAACCAAAGGGACTCGCGGCCAGCAGATTTGCCAACGCAGAGGAGGGCGACGACGCCGCTGCTGCGAAGGACGATGCGGCGGAAGGTGAGGAGATTGACGACCATTCCTCAGTAGCACTTGCTTCGGTGCGAAAAGCCCCTGCATGATGCACCCGCACGATTTCATTTGTGTCATGCGGTTTCCGAGTCAGCTCAAGGCTAACGTATGAGTTACAGATAAGTAAGGCGAGACTCACAGCTAAGCAAATGGATACCCTCGATAGGGAATTGAGGGATCGCAACTTGCAGTAAGTAGTCTCTATGATTCTTGTTATGGATAGACCAAGGCTGACCCTGTTTCAGGCTATTGAAGTCCATCACGGATGTCAAGTCACCAAAACTCAATGGCGAGCAGCACTACGAGCAGCAGCAGTTCGAGCAGCCGCAATACAGCTAAAGGGGACATGCCATACGACATGATTCCGCTTCCAGTTGACAATTTACAATTTAGTTCTCTGTAATACCCGCGGCTTTCTTGCAAGAGCCGCAATTTTGCTTATTGCTTTTATTACATACACAATATCATCGACGAGAGTCATAGGATATGGGGGAGTACAATGGTGGTGGTTAAACCGTCGAAGACCTTGACCTGAAACAAAAAGAGATGGCATGGATTGGAATGTTGCCTATGTTTGCAAGTTACATACATGTATGTACGACAGTGTCGAGGAATGACGATATACCCTTGTTCATTTGAACGCATTCAGGCGGTTTATGCTATGACGATGTTGTGTTTATCTAGAAATCGTTAGTACTGAATCGGTCGAGTTCTCAAGACAGGTGCTTAGATACCGTCTCCAGCGAATTCCCGCGATAGCTTAACCTGCATATCATGCATGGCAAGGCGAGAGCTTATGGACCTTGATCATCCAATGGGCTACACTTTAGTTGATGGCCTCATTTTAAAGAGGCAAAGGCTGGAAGTTACGTTCTTCCAACCACTGCGTTTTCGTCACTGCCCAGCTTGATTAATAACACCTCTTCACCAATGTCCAATTGTGCCGCGTAACTCAACCAAGAGCGGAGACGTCTAATACATTTGGCTGAGACGTGATGACGTTCACGTGGGTGTGAGTGTTGGATGAGCTATGTGGGTAAGTATGTATGTATGTACAGCGTGTGCTTCTCCCCTCACAACAATTCTCTCGAAATCTCAACATTTCTGAAGCTCAAGGATTGTCATACACGAATATAAGGGTGATACACACATGCCCAGTACCCCGCAGCTTATTCGTTGCACTCGTCATCAGCTCCTTGATATTCGACTCCCTTCAATCACTTCAAGACAGCATGGAAGAGTACACTATTCCAAACAAGCCCATCGCCAACCAGGAGTCAATCGTGGCTGGTGATCAGTGGCGCTTCACCTTGATCAACGAAATCGTCCTCCGGTATGAATGGGCTGAAGATGGCGTCTTTGAAGACCGCCCGTCTACTTTTGCTCTAAACCGACAATTCCCCACCCCCGAATTCACAGTCTCAGATACAGGTGATCAACTCGAGATAAGAGCAGGGTCGTTTCATGTCACATACAACAAGAAGCGCTTCGACCGCTACGGCCTTGTCATCAGCTTCAGCAACAAGAACACGCTCTGGGGTGCTGATTGGCGATATGGGGAAACACCTCAGAACCTCGGAGGCACGGCGAGGACGCTCGATGAGGTCAATGGGCGCTGTGAGCTAGAGCCTGGCATCCTGTCAAGGGCTGGATACTCGGTTCTTGATGACAGCAAGTCCATGCTCTTCGACTCTTCTGGGTTCGCAGCGCCTAGACGGCCCGGAGATCGCATCGACGGGTATCTCTTCTCGTACGGCTACGACTACAAGGCTGCCATGAAGTCCTTCTTCGCCATCTCTGGAAAGCAGCCTGTTCTTCCGCGATGGGCGCTGGGTAACTGGTGGAGTCGGTATTATCCTTACACTGACGAAGAGTACTTGAAGCTCATGGACAAGTTCGAAGCCGAGAGGGTCCCGCTTTCGGTGGCTGTTATTGACATGGACTGGCATCAAGTCCACGGCGATCACATTCCCCATGCCGGTTGGACAGGCTATACTTGGAATAAGGAGCTCTTCAAGAACCCCAGAGCTTTCACTAAGGCGTTGCATGACAAGAAGCTAAAGGTGACTCTAAACGATCACCCCCACGCTGGCGTTCATCACCACGAGGATCAGTACGAGGTGATGGCCAAGGACTTGGGGCATGACACTTCTGCCAAAGCACCAATTCTCTTCAACCCGGTCGATCCAAAGTTTATGCACTCGTACTTGAATACGCTTCATCGCAGTCTTGAGAACGATGGTTGCGACTTCTGGTGGATTGACTGGCAGCAAGGTCCGTACAGTCGCGTGCGTGGCCTAGATCCTCTGTGGCTTCTCAACCACTACCATTTCATCGACCACGAGAAGCAAAATGGAGATGGAAAGGGCATTATATTCTCGCGCTTTGGCGGTCCGGGCAGTCATCGTTACCCTGTCGGCTTCTCTGGAGACAGCATTATGACTTGGGAGTCGCTCGCGTTTCAGCCAGAGTTCACAGCTACAGCGTCTAATATTGGTTATGGTTGGTGGAGTCACGACATTGGTGGCCATATGGGAGGTTATCGCGATGATGAGCTCGCTGCTCGCTGGGTGCAGTATGGAGTGTTTTCGCCCATCATGCGACTCCATTCGCAGAACGGTCTGTTCACCTCAAAGGAGCCATGGCTGTATCGTCCTGAGTTTGCAGGGGTTATGGAAACGTTCCTCCGTTTCCGACATCGCCTTATTCCGTACCTTTATACGATGAATTGCGCCTCAACAAGGCGGGATGAGCCTGTCGTACAGCCCCTCTACTGGAAGTTCCCTGACAGAGACGAGGCATACGGCAAGCCTAATCAGTATTACTTTGGGTCAGAGCTGGTGGTTGCACCCATTGTGAAGCCTCGCGACAAGAGAACGAACCATGGCGCAGTTGATGTTTGGGTACCTCCCGGCCGCCACGTCGATATCTTCACGGGCGTGGTTTATGACGGTGATCGTGATATTATCATGCACAGAAGCGTCAAAAATTTACCTGTACTTGCGTCCGAGGGAGCCATCATCCCTCTCGATGGGGAAGTGACTCCAAACAACGGAGGCGAGAATCCCACTGACTTCGAAGTTCTCGTCGTCGTGGGTAAGGATGGTGAATTCTCCATCTTGGAGGACGTGGACGACGACAAAAATCGTTCTGCTGCTGAGAAATCAAGCCGTGCCATCGACTTGATATATCACCAAGCCGGCGGCAAGTTAACTTTTAAACCCGGGGACAAAGGGTGGACTATCAAGTTCGTTTCTGTGCTGGAGGTACCAACAGACTTTAAGGTCACTGGGCACGGTGAAAGTGGCGATACTACTATTGATGCCAAGACAAGTATCGATGACTACCCCAACGTCCCTGGCCTGGTAGTCCAGGTTCCTGAGCTTCCTGATGGATTTGTAGAGGTGTCAATTAACCTCGGCCCCAACCCGCAGCTGAGCGTGCTCGATCCGTTGGAGCGCATTCAGGATCTGGTCCTAGACTATCAGATGGACATGTGGACCAAGGAGAAGCTTTGGGGAGTTGCCAAGGCGTCTCAACCCACTGCGGTGAGGATTGGGCGGTTGATGATTTTAGGCTTGGATGAGGAGCTACTTGGACCTGTGATGGAGTTGCTCATGGCTGATAGTCGATATTAGATATATGCTTATGGCCTTTGCGTCAATACTCACCCGATGTCCCGGTGCCAGAAATTTATGGATGGGTGAGAGAAGACGACCAGGTGTTTCTTTATATGGAGTTGGTAGAAGGCACAACGGTTGAGAGACGATGGGACTCTTTATGCCAACCCGAAAGAATCAGCGTCTGTGAGCAACTGCGATCTATGGTCGACAAACGGAATATTGCCACGACCGGGTCCCTTTCTCTCGGTCAGAGAATTCCACAACTGGCTATCCGCAATAATCAAAAGGGGCAAGCCAAGGATGTCGTTTTCACACACTCTGATCTGCACCCGAGCAACATAGGGTATATATTAAAACTTTTTTATTTAAAATTATAATCAAAAAGAAACTTCTAACTAAAAAGTAAACTATATAGTATTAGTTTTAATATATTTAAGCTCTATAAAAAAGTTTTGAAAAAAAAAAAAAATAACAAACTATGGCTATTTTATAAGCACACCTTGTTCTTATTATTAAACCAGAGATATACCGAGATACCTAGAAGGTCACTAGTTAGCTAAAGTGGCGCGCCATGTTTTTGGCCCAGGGGTCGGTTTAATACTTATCATAAAATCAACTTAATATCAGGCATTGCTCGTCTCTGCTGTATCACGCTGGGTGCATCTCAGCAAATAGCAGACTCTGGTGGCAAGCGGGGCAAACTTGACCTGAACATCGTCACTTTCTGACATCAACCCAATTCAACTCGGCTCAACTCGTCACTTACATCATGACAACGAGGCTGAGAAACACGAGTCCTTGCGACGGATGTGCTCTAAGACGCGTCAAGTGCGAAGAGGGAACGCCGTGCCATGAGTGTCGCGTTAGAGGCATCGAGTGCACAGCCTTGCGGACCCGGAAGAAGCGTGGACCAAAGGGTGGTTTGAGGAGTGCCACTAAAGAGCGAGTTGAGAGGTTTCAAGAGAGCATCAAGAACAAAACGACTTCTGTCAACCAAGATAGCAATCAAACTCAACCCGAGCCTTCCAGCGCCTCTCCCCTCCCACCTTATCGCCTACCACTTGATCAATATCAACGATTCCTCGAAATCTCCAAACGACCAGTATCCTCCATTTGGATGGTTGTCAACCCTGACGAGCTTTTCAACAAGATAGCAGAAAACAACCATGATTACGAATCTTACGCCCTTGCAGCCTCGTTGTGTGCTGCCACTATAGCTCAACTACGACTTCCGGAGCATACTGGACCACCAAACAAACCATCGTCTCTTCAATTCGCTACAGAATGTCTTCAAATACGGGAATTCTATGATTATCGTGAGAGCTACAGTCTCGCATCCGCTCTGATACCCTTCTTTCTTCACGTTTACCACTCCAATGGAAACAAGCTGCGAACCGCTGGTCTATTTCTTAGAGAATGTGTTACGCAGGTCCAGCTGATGCAGCTAGGTAACCCTGAAACTTATGCCCATCTGAGCAAACAAGAGCAATCGCTTCGCCTCCGCATATACTGGCTTGTTCTTATCACGGAGAGGTATAGAAACTGCTTGAAAATCCGTAGACTGGATGCTGATAAATCATCTCCAGAACATACTCTGCGCAGCATGGCTTACAGGCAGTTCTCCAAGTCATTGATGTCTTCCCTGACGCGCAAGATGACATGGCAGATGAGCGCCGGATGGAGGCCTTCATTTCTCTAACGAGACTGTTTGCTTATCTTAAAAGCAACCTGACGGCAACTTCCACCGACCAGCAGCCGCTTGAGAGACAAAAGCTGGTATCCTATCAAGCTGCGTTGTGTCTCGACTCGCATGATCACGTCGCCCGTGAAGCTCAAAGGGTTGACCTTTTCGTCACCCGGCAATGGGTCAGACTCATTCTATGGGAGTACACAGCGCGTCATTTTACATTGTCGTGCTACCCAGACAATGAAGCCTTCTCCCTCTTCCTCCCGGTTAAGATTGGCCACAAGATGCTTTCACTTTTTTCAATGGTGACGAATGCGGCCATCACAACCCACGGATACGGCATAGTAAGTAGAGAGCATCAAATCTTGGAGTCCGAGTTGGGTTTGACCTTTTGGCATCGTAGGAACTCAAAGTTTTCCGATTGGCAGATGCTATGTTGGATATCGTTGCCTGCACACCCTTTTCTGCTCATGGAAACGGTATGCTTCTTGGTGCGGGAGATATCTTGTACTCGCTACAGCACGTTTTGCACGCCGTTGGAGGACGAGAATCTACCTTTTTGCGCAAAATGCAGACTCGCATGTCACAGCTAGAACTTACTACTGGATCGTGGCCATATCTAGCCATCTCAGAACCAGAGGATGCAATAGAGGAGATAGAGAACGATAAAGACTTATGATGATATCTTTTTTCAACTTTGCCGAACAAAGGGCATCTTCAATTTAACCTTAAATACTCATATAATTTAAACTTTTAGAAATAAAGCTTAAGGTGACTTAAGATTAAAGTAATTTTTTAAAAATTTCATAGAATTTTAGTTAATTCCTGCTATTATTAGAACTATTTTAATATACTTATTTTACCCTGAAATCTTAAATAGAATTTCTTAGGCTAATAAAAAAAAGTATAGGTAAATAATATACCTCCACTCTATTGTAAGAGTAGCGGGAAGGTGCAAAACTAATCTTATAGACCAAAAGATAAACTAGTTCGATCACAACGTGATCGGACTGCCTTCTACATCAGTATATAAGGAGTCTAGGCCACACACACAGGTGGCTACAGTAGGTCTTCGGGCCTCTCACAGGCACAATACCCTTACGTCTATAATAAAGTAACCAGCTAGATTTATAAAACTTATTACTATACTAGACCTCTTATAGTTAAACAAACACAACTATATATATTTAATCTCGCCTAGTTATTTTATTAAAACTTAAAGTTCTTAATGATATATAAAAAAATTTATAAATAGACCACTTGGCTTAAATTAATAGCATCACTGAGAGTTTAAGTCCCTACCTCTTTAAACACACCTGGGAATAGCATCCTGCTAGTTACTGATATATACTTTTCCGCCCTAATACCATAAGATGTTACTAGAGATGGTGCGGGCCGCAAGAACTAGCTTTTCGGCTGCTGCAGTAACAGCTACAAATAACACATCTAATGCACAATTTAAATATTATACCATAATACTTCCGCAATTGCCTATGCATAAGATGTTACATACAGCCAAAAACGCTCTCCAGGCGAGATCTTCCGGCTCAAGGCCATGATTGTTCCCTCACCTCTCCACTCACGTTGAACAGTATATTGCAAGTAGTTCCTATGATAATCTCTTACTGGGGGGTTACGGAGCAGTTATACCGACCAAGATACAGCCTCTCAGGGTCTAGCTTTATCAATCAGTCGAGTCAGTATCATTAAAACACCAGACACTTTTCGAGCATACAAATTGGCAGACAGCCCTGAGCAGTATTCTCTTCATCCTACGCCATACTGTCCAAAGACGAGAGCGAGTGGTATTGATACTTTGGGGCTTATCTCGTGGAGAGGTCTCAATAGCACTATACCTTAGTAACGCCACCACCGAGATGGAAGAGGGAGCTTGCAGGTGAGAGTAGCAAAGTCTCCATCCCTCAGGATCCCACCTTCTGGACATGGAGGACCTCTTGTGAGGATTTGGGCTGCTGCACATGAGTCAAGGTCGTGGAGAGGTTTGTTGTGATTGTTAGAAAGGCTGGGTATAAATAAATTTTCTACTCGAGATGCAAAGAAATTCACATAGGTTTCTTTCGACTTACATACAATCTAGTTCTATATAGAAGTGTAGTTATTCCATGCTTTACTTGAACAAAAAACCAATCCATGTTCTAGGAGAAGATTAGAAATCGTTAGATTAGTTCGTTCCCCTGTGGCTTAGTTGGCTAAAGCGTCCGACTGTTATTTATAGACAATCGGGAGATCGGAAGTTCGAGCCTTCCCGGGGGAGTAGCTTTCTGCCTTTTATCTTTTGCTCCTTTTTCCTCTTCTAGTTTTCATTTTAGCCGTTGATTATTCTACAATTGCAGTAACTCTCTATTATTTTATAAGCTTGTTTTTCGCGTAGGTTCAGCGCTTAATTAACTATTTCTACCCTACAGGAACCTGATTAGCAAACATCTAGCTCATACAATAGGAAAATAATTTGCACCACTTATACTACTTCCCACCATATAACCTTCTTCGCGCCCTATTTGCAAGAAGCTAGACTGAATAGTGAGCCCAGTGTCTTGGTTGTTTTGTTGCTGGATATTTGATTAAGCATAGTTGCCTCAGAGCTGACCCATGAATGTGACCTTACAGATAATTAGGGCTCGATGCGCCGCCGTCGACCGAAGTGACTCGCAACTTTTATCCTTACGAAAAAGACGACCCTGAGCGACGGGAAAGAGATGACTGGCAGGCTGTGCTCCCAGCCAACTCCATATTCTGCAGCTTGTAACTCCCGTGACGATGCACCAATCTCAGAATACAGCAAGACACAGCCAAAGCTAAGCCGGAAACAGTATCTACGTGCCGCTACAGGAGACAAGCTGTAAAGATCAACGAATAGGCTGACAGTTGAGACTCAGCCGCGAGCACCTAATTTCTCCTGGGTGATGAATTGACTCTGAATAGATATCCAATGAGATGAGCTTCTGAGCGACACCGAACCCACCTGAACAGGGACCATCTTCAAAGCTAACTCACTATGTCGATTTCCAGCGCTGTAGGGCTGTTACTGTAGCTGTATTGAGGCTGCGCCCTGCAGTAGATGCAGGGCAGATTAACATCAAGAGAGGTAGTGTTGAAGGCGATTATTATTTAAACAAGTTTATATAAATGAAGTGTAGTCCATCTCAAGAAATGCATTCGAATAGAAACTGACTACTCAATCTCCTCATCAAGTCTCTGCTAATTGTTGCACTCAACACTGCGCAGCAATGGCAAATCCGACACAAGACAAACTTTACGGCTACGATGCCAATAAAATCCTCCCAATCATTTCAGCCGTAGTGATTGGGATATCGTTTATTGGACATTCTATCCAGAACAGGTGAGTATCATCAGGCGCGTCCTGAGCCACAAGCGACAACACAGACTAACTCGAGTACAGCCGGTACAAGTTTTGGCGGGTAACGTTCTTCATGTTCTACGCCGGCCTCTTCTTCTGCTTCGGTTGGGTCATGAGGGCCATCTCTGTGCGGAATCCTGACAGTCTTGCCTTATACATGATCTCGACCATCTTTATCTACCTCGCCCCGCCAATCTACTCGGCGGCCGAGTACAATACTCTGGGCCGTCTCATGCACTACCTGCCGATGCACTCTATAATCAATCCGAACCGCGTCGTCTACATCTTTGTCTTTCTAGGTTCTCTTGTCGAGATTCTCACTGCCATTGGCGCTTCTTGGATTGCAGCGGGTAATGGCAGACAAGACCAGGATCGTCTAAGCTCTGGCGCAACCTTTATGGCTGTCGCTGTTATTCTCCAAGGAGCAATCGAGATTGGCTTTATCGTCATGGTCGGTATTCTTCACCATCGCTGTTCCAAAGCTAAGATGCTTCCCTCCAATGTGCGAACGTTGTTTATAATGCTCTACGGCACATCGATCCTCATTCTCATCCGCTGTGTCTTCCGCGCTGTCGAAACCTTTGAGCTGAGGGATATTCTCGCGAGCGGCGAAGACAACAGAAACGCACTCATGAAGCGCGAGTGGCCATTTTACGTGCTAGAAGCCATTCCCGTGGCCTTGTACACTTACTGGCTCAACATCATCCACCCCGGACGATATCTGCCCCACGACCAGCGGCAGTATCTCGACTTTGACGGCAAGGCGGAGCGTATGGGACCTGGTTGGATTCACAAGCGACACTGGGCCCAGTACATTGCAGATCCATTTGATTTTATCGGCATGTTGACGATGAAGAAGAGAGACGCTTATTACCTGCGACCGAATGAGTGGCCTGAGACGGATAACTGCTTTGCTCAGGGCAGGGGGTCAAACGCCAAGCCGGCCAAATACACAGCGATCTCCAAGCAAGAGTCGGGCGAGTCTCGTGTCTGATGTAATGGCTGGTGATGGGAGATGGATGAGATGGATGTGTCTGGGATATATGTCTACCTAGCAGTTACTTTGGCTGATACTTTGGTGCATGTGAGATAGATTAAAGATACCTACCTACCTTACTTTTCACCGCCCACCGTAATTAAATTAGATCTGAGATGAGATGAGATGCAGGCTTACAAAACATTTAAACTTGGTGTTAAGCTTATACCTCTTTGATCGAGGCATACCTCTCTCGCTGGGTGGCGTGACCAATAATCGATGTATTCAGCCCAAGACGACAGCACCTAGACCACCTAGACTAGGCGCTTTAGTCCCGTTTGAGCCTAAAACATGCTCTGGCAGTTACATATTCTCTTCTGATTTTGGCATAGCCCTTTGCATCTCGACATGTTGAAAGCAGCCTGGTCCTTGGCTAAAAAATGTGGTCACTAAAAAAAAGCCCAGGTCAGGCAAAATTTTGGGAGCCTTGAAGCGCCAGAGTGTGTTCAAATCGGGACGATCGGTGACTTCAGTGCCCGACACGGCCCCACAGCCCCCACAATGTTCCCGACAATGACGTCGCTTGGCGCGCTCTGACAGAATCTTGGCTGAGCCAATGGCCAAAGGAGAAGGAGCAAAAAGCCCGACGGGATTGAGACGTCATTCCTCAATCACGGACCGCAAATGCCAGTGAAATACCGGTAGGGGCTCAAGCTGCAGTTGCATGCCCCTGGATTATTGCTACTAAACGATAACAAGATCGCCCGGAACTCTGACTCCTGCTGTACTACTGTACTGTACCGTTGCAGTCAATAAAGCAGTGCACGTCAGAGCCTGTTTGTCCGTCCACGTGCTCATTACAGTAGCGGGATCAGGCCACAAAGTTATCCGACTCTTCTAATTTATTAGACTCTTTAAATGCCCTCTCGCGATTAAACTTTGCCACTGAAATGAACCCTTTTTATCTTATGATCCTCTCCTCCACCCAAGTTTCATTTTCTTGCTAGAGCTATCCGTGTCCGGTCCGGGCTAGTCTAGCTTGATCTTGATCTACTCTACTCTATTCCCTTTTCTCCCTCCTCGTCTTCGTCCTCGTCCTCGTCCTCGTCCTCTTCTTCTTCCCCATCACTGCCACCACAGCCAACCACCGTAAACAAACATCTCAATTCACTGCACGACTATGCCTGAAGTGCGAAGGGGCAGTCTCGCGCCCTTGTCCGACTCGGCCCTCTCGTCAAGCGAAGGCCCCGGATCTTCCGGCGTCACTCGTCCGATACAGTCCCATCAATCCTCGACCGATCGCGTGCGATTCAATCTTCCTGAAGAAGAAACATCACCGTCATCACCACGAGAACCCCTCGACTCTGCTTTTGCAGAGCTTCCACGACGGACTTCTGATGGCCCTAGACGGAACTCGGACATCCCTAGACAGAGTTCAGATGCGCCACGACGGAGTCTTTCATACGCCCAGCGACCTCACGCTGACGCATACTATGATTCCCGAGCTGCTACCCAGAAGGAATATCGACGACGAGCAACCACTCTCCTAGAATACTACGACGAAAATCCCCAGCTCCTACCGCAGCTGCCCTTTACATGGCATCATGGCTGGAAGCGCTGGAGGCTCTTTATCTTTGCATTCCTAGTATTTGTTGACGCCTCCGCCGTGCCGATTGCTCTTTACTACGGTCTGAAATATGCTGGCGATGTCGAGGGCTGGATCATCTTTGCTGTCGTGACAACCATCTGGGGTGGTCCCACGTATCTCGAATTCGCTATCCGCACCCTCCGATTGATCAAGGTGGATAGGTTCTACCGACCCCTGGGGACGAATCATCGATGGTGTTTTGACATGCTGACTTACTCGTCCACCCTCACTATTTTTGTCGTCACGGCTCTGTTCATCATTGGCAGCGCTCCTCACAATGTGTGGCTAAGGGTTCTATGCATGCCTGCTCCTGCCATCCTGTACTGCTATGGCGGTGTTCTCTTCCTTATCACCCTATTTCACCAGATGAACTGGCCAGCACCCTTCCGGATCAGCTCAACGGCCAAGGGGGAAAAGGTACGTGTTTAAAGAACCACCAGCAGTTGTCATGATACTAATTTTATTCCAGGTCTTACCAGGCGCTTATTACTTTATCGAGGATGTTATCGCGGTTAATGCCCTTGGTGGCCGGCCCTATCGCGAGGCTTTGGCAGCTCGCTACAAGGCTAGCCCTCGCTTCCGACAAATGGTCTATAAACAGTCCTGGTTCTGGTCTGTCCCAGCACTGCTTCTCGCCATTCCCCTGACCGTTATATCTGTTATTCCCCAAGTTCCGGCTACTGGAGCCTACGGTGTCGCATGGGCAGTTCCCTTCCTGTGGGCAGTCATCTGGGGCATCATCACCATCAAGTGGTGCAAGAGAGACATGAAGCGAGAGAGGCAAGAGTGGCAGCTCGGCGTGGATTCTGAGAAGGAACCTAAGAGGAAGGGATCGTCTATCGAGACAGCATAGATGAGCGGCGACATATCCGGTATTAATTTAAAAGCGAGCATGATGGCACATACAGAACATGGCCTTTGGCGTTGGGCAGACGAGAGCGGCACTGATGATTACGACCAGAATGAAGTGTAGCTCCGGCATATCTAGAGCATTGTTCCATTATACACATTTGTACATTAGGATTGATAGCATGCGAATATGAAGCCAGACATTTTCCTGATCTTGATCATGGTTGTTTCTTTAGCCCCCACTGATCTAAGGGCACTTTCTCTGATATCACCACCACTAGAATGACGCGTGTCTGTCATCGCAACCACCATGCCATGTCACCCCCATCAGCACCAACAGTACAGCCTCAACATCATCATCATCATCCGTTTTGTCTGGCCTGACAGGCAGGTCTTTGTCGGGGAGACTTAAATGTCCGCAAGGAGTGACACTCGAAATGGGTCTTGTAGGGGTCTTGTGATTTAGACTCCCGATGAAGCCGAAGTGTCAGCCTTGAGCTGTGGCACTAGAGCCGTTGGTCGGAAATGATAATTCCCGGATGATAAGATCAACTCTTATACATGTGTTTTTAGAGTTAGTCAGACCACTTATTCCTTGATATTGGTTCTTAAGATATGCCAAGACATCCTGTCTACCTCGATATGCCTTGTAATAATGCCTATCAACTACTCATCCTTTGACGCTAAGATAGAAGTATCCCTAGTGATTCTAACAAATTCCCCTTCTAGGTCCTTCCACACCTTGTCCACGAAGCTCTCCCACCGGTACCCTTCGAAATAGCCTCACTACCTCATCCGAAGCACTCTTTCCATCCCAGTCAACGCTATCAACACCACTTCCCTTCCCGGATGCCAGTTACTACTCAACGACTTGTCATGTCGTTACCTGGGACTCGAATAGAGCCATCCTTCGATGTATGGTGACGAGCAAGACTCTGTTATGAGTCAAGTTGCGCAGGACAAACGTTGCAGTAGGTATTGTACTTTACGCGCCTTAATTCCTAAGACGCCCATTTTGCAAGCCAGACAGACGCATTCAGGATGGAAACTAAAACAAATGAGACTAGAGCCGATGATATTCAGGCAGGTAAATTAAATATGCAAAGAAAAAGATTTATACGCTGTCTCGGAAGCTGCAGCCCACTGCTCACATCAACACACGCTATCCCGTATGATGCAACCCCCCGTATATCAAGATACAGCATCGGGGGAAAAAAAAAAATAAAAAAATAAAAAAATACAAGAAAAACGCCCTTTCCTCAAGCCTGTCTCAAACCAGGCTTTTGCCCTTCCAAGGATCTCGAATGCCATGTTGTTGTCTGCTAGCCATTGGTACAAAAGAAGCCGATATATAATACGATACAAAGGAAAATGTGTTTCAGGTCGGATATGTCCATGTCTGGTTCTTGTATCGTCTCATCGTTGATCGGCCAAGTCGATAGGCCGCATCATGCATTATGAATACCGCTCATGAAAAGTTACAAATCCTCCAAGACGAAGATATGATGTCGTGATCCCCTTTTTGCAACTCCCCATCATCTACCCAGCTTTCCTCCTCATACTACCCTTGCGATCTTCCTTGTACAATC
Source organism: Fusarium continuum (assembly GCA_013184455.1). Lineage (NCBI taxonomy): Eukaryota > Fungi > Ascomycota > Sordariomycetes > Hypocreales > Nectriaceae > Fusarium > Fusarium continuum. Next base: position 54,538 of record JABCKB010000285.1, read on the forward strand.
GCAATTTATTGTTCGGGGCGGGGAGGCTCGGCCTGCCATCCATTGATGTATGCCATCAAACCCATGCCAAACAGAACAACCCCAATCATTGAGGCATAAGGTAGTGCGGCCTGCAGGTGCTTATCCTGCCCACGTACGCCCTTCTGATTTGAAGGTGTTATGGTGTTGGCCCGAGACAGTGTCGGCGCATCTGACGTATCATCATTGAGAGCAGGCTCGACAGCCTCCGCTCCTCCATTGGCGCTTTTAGGAACCCCAGAGTTACCGATGGACTCGCCGATAAGAGCGCCATCAACTTCGGCATCTCGCTTCCTTGACCTCGAATGGGCTCTCTTTTCTGCTGCTTCTCGGAGTGCTTCCTCAGCACGAAGCTGAACCACCATCTCAGCCAGCGACTTCCTATCAGTATCTCGTTCCGACTCAGCAGCCTCGCATCGCTGCTTCCACTCCTCCATCTGCTCCTTCATATCCCGCATTTGGTTCTCCATCAGATCGATCCGAGTTTGTAGAGCGGTGGCTGTCTCCTGTGCTGCGTCAACAGCAGGAGTTGCCTCCTCAGCGGTCTCCGTCTCAGAGGTCTCAGGAACAGCTGTCTCGTCTCCCGGAACCTCAGGCGCTTCGTCTGAAGATCCTATTTCCCCAGGGACGGCAGATCCGTTCATATGCACAGTTGCCGACACTTCTAACCGCTTGGCCAACTCCTCCGCCTCTTCTCGGGCAAGTCTCTCCTTTTGCAGCATCTCTTCGAGTTCACGCATCCGTGCGGTTTGTGAGTCGATATCTCGCTTGGCGTTATTTAGAGCCTCGGTAAGCTGAACAATCTGACTGAGATTATCAGGGCGGACAGGAGAGTTTGGTGGACCTGACTTGGGTCGCTCAGTAGGGCCACGCTTCAGTGAAGGTACATCAGGTTTCTCAGGAAGAGGCTGTTGTGGAGGAGGGGCGGGAGGGTCAGAGAACCGCGCTTTGGGGTCGGCGCGGAACGGGGTTCCCATTCCATTCACCATAGGTTGGAGCTTGGGGTGCTCAAGGACCTCGGGCTTCTCGAGATCTTTGAGGTCATCCTTCGATAATAAGGTATGGACGAACTGGTTAGTACGACCTAAATCCTGTGCCTGAAGTCGAGCATTACGCATTTCGTTCTAAGAAATTAGTATTATGATGATCGTTGATTTAGGTGAAAACATACCGCAAGTCGTTTCAATATCTGGTCTGTGGCAACAGGTGTAAGAAAGAATGGTCGTTGTTGTGGCATGCCGTTGGCTTGCATGTTCATGACGCCGCCAACGCCGTTAGGAATCATTCGACCGTTGCTAGCCACAGATGCATTGCTGTTTGTACGGCCACGCAGTTGCATAGGCCCAGAAGGCATCATCATCGCGCCGTTGGCCGGATCGAGATCGCCAAAGTTCATATCCATCACATTGCTTGACGCACTCATGAATCCGGCATGCTCAACTTTGGCTGCCACTTTGTGATGCACGACAGTTTTCTGATCCTCGCTAACAATGTCGATGCCGAGTTCAAGATGATCAGAAGTTTGTAGTTCATGTGGCTCTGATTCGCGGTTTTCCTGTGATAAACGAGTGCCGTTGACGAAAGTTCCATTCGAAGACTTGACATCGCGGATATAAATCTTGCCATTACGTTCCGCGTATATCTCAGCGTGTTGTCTGGACAGCACTTTACTGTCAAAGAAACCGTTGGTAGGCGTAGGTATGGTCTTTTGGTTGGTTTGCCGGCCTATTCGAAGACTTTCGGGAGCAAACGGAACAGCGATCGTTTTTCGTTCAAAAGTGCCGTTTAGAGATAGCAGATATAGCACAGGCTGGCCAGGAGGGACTTGTTCAGCTGTTAAAGGGCGCATCATGCCTTGAGGCGTCATCTGAACCTGGCCAGGGCCGGCCTGTACAGGCCCATGGGCCGTCATCATGCCTTGAGCTCTGCCAGCTGGTAACCGAGACATGTCTTGTTGAAAATCCCCTTTCCCTGGAGGCCAAGGACTTTTCGGTTGGGGTCGTTTTCGAGGTGCGCCGTTAGTTGACCATTGGCTCAGATCTGTAGTCGAAGACAACGGAGTGCCATTGGCGTGTGAGCCGTTAGAGGCAACTGTAGTAGCAGAGGAATTCGAAGAAGTTGAAGAGATAGATGACGACGAGTTGGACCGAGTAAGGGTCTTGCGCGGCGCGAACATGCCGATGCCACCTCGACCTTCTTCCGAATTCATTTGATGATTCCCGTTAATGGTACCCCATGCTGGTCTTGAGTTCGAAAAATTGGGAGGATTTGCGACTGCAGTCATGAGGATGATTGATGCTCAGCAGGCTGCGGCCGATAGACGCAAGATCGAGGAATAGAGATGCCGGATATGGAAGCGGGACGTGTGCGGCTCGCGCCTCGGGGGTTGATGTCACTCCACCGGCAAGTTGGAGGCGGAAGGGTTATAGAATAACCCACTCAAAGAAAGACGTTGCAGATGCGATGAAATGCGCCCGAAATATCAATGCTTTGGGTTGGCTTTACGTTGCTGGTGGACAAGAAAAATTATGAGCTCGTGGCAGGTAGCAAGTTTTGGTAATGAAGATGAACGATCGGCGATGGCACCGTCGGACCGGGGACGGATGGTTAAGAGGCGAGTCGGGCCAGCGACGGCCAAGGGGGTGCTTAACTCACCAAGCACGAGGTTATCGCGATGTCGGTACGGGTTTCGCGTCGCAAGAGATGATGCTGAGGAGGCTGAAGGCTGTGAATGAGTTGATGAGAGGTTGCCGTAACAGTGACAGTATGGGGGAGGTCTCGCTAAGCGCTGCTTGGCGTGTTGGCGTGTTCAAATTTGGAGCCCCGGTCGGCACCTCAGCTCAGGCACACGGAGTACAGAGTACAGTGGAGCACACGCCCAAAGACTCTGGCATGTGCTCACTACTCGCATAACCACCAGCACCGCAGAAACAAAGGTGTAGATGTCCAAGACTGTCTTGTAAGTGAAGAGAAGCGCCTGAAAAAAACATGAACAATCAAATCCCTCTTGCGAGCCACGCTGTGGAGCCTGATCATGACCCACGAAGGGGACCACGTGACGGACTCTTCACAGTGTGGTAATGGCCTGTTTCTTGGCCCACACTGTGATGGGAGCTGGTCCGTGCTCCTGGATCCCGCGCCGACTTTTCCCCGTGCCCTCGACCCACTTTGCCATTGAGCGAATGACAGACAACTCCAACAGGTCATAGGATTTGAGGAAAGTCGTCGCAAGAGAGCTTTATCAGGAATTCTTCGCTTCGAGCCGTGTCAATCCAACAAGCTTCGTCGACCGCGATCGATAATCCACTGTCGAATTTCAACATCCGAGCCTCGTCTATCCAATTTCCATATTAATAATGCCTCCTGTCGCTCCCATCAATGCTGGCCAGCATGGCCCTTCCAACATGGACAAGTGTATGCTGATATCGTCGCCTCCGTCGAATTGGACATGACTAAATAATCCACAGTGAAGATGGGCGCTATGATGGGTGGAAGTACGACTCACTCCTCTTCAAGCTCTTGAGCTGCGTTAGAACTTTTCTGACATTGTTACAGCTGTCGGCGTCATCATGGGCTTTGTCTTTGGTGTGTCTCCTTCCAACTAAATGTATTATCTGAGTGAGCAATTAACGTTGACTAGGAACCGTCAACATTTTCCGATACGGAGCCGGTCCTAATGGCATCATGAGGACCCTCGGCCAGTACATGCTCGGTTCCGGTGCAACCTTTGGGTATCTCCAGTGTCTCGCCCTCACGGCTTACACCAGTGCTAATCATAACCCTATAGCTTTTTCATGTCCATTGGCAGTGTTATCCGATCCGATGCCGACCCCAGACTGCACGACATGTACATGCGAGCCCAGCGTCGGCCTATAATGATGATGGCCAACCCCGCATGGAGGAAATCATGAGAGCAACAACAGATCATACGAGACGAGAGCAATACCCAGTCGACTTCGACGTTCACCATGTACAGTCTGGCATCTGATGCCCGCGTTATGTAAAATACATATCATAACTATTCCGAAATGGACCAATCCTGTTGTCAAGTTATCATACCCACATTCGACACAATGCAGCAGTCCATTCAGCGACGGCTTGGTGTCTCACGATGCAAGGGTTTTTTGTTATCCTGTCAGACCCCGCAGACCGCTGCGTTTTCCAGGTTCAAGTGACCCCGATATACGTGAATGCTGTCAAAAGCTTACACAGCAACCTTTGAAAGGGCGGGAGCGAGCTGTGGCGCTCAATATATTCCCACTACCGTCTGGGTTACATTTGAAAGACAGGACATGATCGACACACCACTCCCCGTAACGCGACCCGGCATGTTGGCTTACCCCACGGCTGCCGATACGAGGTCATGAACATTGGCGCTGGCCGCGCTGCGATGTGTATTGTCAAGCTGGTAGCTTTTGGCCTCTTAAAGTTTCCGCGAGCTAACCTTTTTGGCTGGTGCAATTTACTCAATGGCGTTTAATAGCCTGTTATCTCAGCCTTCTTTGCAAATTTAGTAGGCAATCAATCCTGCTTTTACATATTTTGTGCCCTTGCGATTGGCTTTAATCCGGTGGTCTGACCGAGTTACCTTCTTGAGGACAGCTGAAAGCCAACGCCATGTCTCACAGCTTATGCATATTGAACAACATTGTGCGTTGACGGAATATTTCGTTGAAAAATGATTATGCTGTTACGTCAAGTTGAATTACAATGCAGACGAACATGATCACACACCCTAAAGCTGACATGCTGACTTAGCTAGGCTTTTTGACGTCCGGTCTACAACCTCCTTGACATACCAGATAATGATCGGGCGACCACAATTGGCGCTTTTATGATATTTATTACCAAACGGAGAACCCGCCGTCTCACACGCGTTGAACTGTCGAAACCTTGCTGAGAACTTGCTATTGTTGGGCTGCATCTCGGCGCCGCCAATTATGACTGAAAGTGATCCCCCAAACTCGAGATCGAGGTTACCTTATCGATGCGTGATGCGTCTCGTTTTCAGTCAGAAACCACTGGGATACCATTGTCTTCACGGGATCATCCAATGTCTAGGCTGTATTTCCGGCGCACCTATGCTATTGATATCAAAAGATGGTGGTGGGTTGGCGCTAGCCTTATCACGTTATGTCCCGATGTCAATGTCAGCGGGAATTACTGGCAATGTTTTTGTATTTTTTGGTCGAGTAACTAATAGCTTTGACCCCATTGGGCCCACTTCATTCCTTCACCTGGGGAATAAACCGTTTTGTCTGAAACGACTATGTACTGTATTTTGTTGGTCGCGCCGTCCAGGATAGGTATTCTCCATTGAGTGGGACAGATACGATCTGGGTACACCCCAGTTCCAGGCCATCAAATGCTCAACTGGAATACGGGACATCAAGTTATACGAGACATTGAGAATACACTACCCAATGTAGATCTCGTGTCTATTTTCCGGTTGTCTAAGGCTGAAGCCACCAAGATACGGTAACAGTGATTCCGCCACACCCAACATCCCTACCATAACATCCTCACCACACGTCAGGACCCGGTGAAAGCTTAACTTTGTTTTCTGATAGGGCAATTTGCTTTTACGAGCTGCACTTTTGGAGTGCTTACCGTCATCTTGGCTTGCAGCTTGTCCAGACATATGAGGCCCTCGCCATGTGGTGCCATCTAACCAAACTTGGACCTAAACATCACCACCAACACCCTCTTATATGGGATTCAGCTGGGTGACATTGGCCTCTGACAACTGACTGCAGCTTAAGGCTGACCCGTATGCGATCGCCCGCTTCCCACAACTAAGGCTTGACCCGCGGCTTTTCGGCACACGTCAAATCCTAGGACAGAGGCGTCTCCTGCAGTGGCTGTTGATGGCGGGCTTGTTAACAGGCCCCCTCTTGAAGTGAGACCTATATAGACCAACGTGTTTTCCAGCAAGAAGGATATATTATTTCACAATTCTGCCTTCTCAGAGACTCATTATTGTTCAAATCCGCTGTGCAGCATGGGAAATACCAACAGCAATCAGTTCAACCTTGGGGCACTAGGACAACTGTCACAGTTTCAGACCAATGGGTAACCAAGAACACTTTCCAACTACCCGAATATGTATACTAATATACTTTTAGGGAGTCTTTGTTTGGCACTCTGGATGCGCCAGACCTGCCATCTTTCCTCACTGACAACCCTACTCCCAATGGCTATCCTTGGAGCACCATGAACTCTCGGACCAACTATTATCAGGATCATCCAAACACCGGTGTCATCAGGAGATACGAATTCACTGTCAGTCGGGGCACGATCGCGCCTGATGGATATGAGCTGTCCACCATCCTTGTAAACGGGCAGTTTCCTGCTCCTCTAATCGAAGCCAACTGGGGCGACACCATTCAAGTCACTGTTCATAACGATATCGACGACGAAGGTCTATCTTTACACTGGCATGGTATTCTTCAGAAGGGAATGCCATGGGAAGATGGCGTCCCGGGTGTAACTCAATGTCCAATCCCACCTGGGAAGAGTTACACTTACCAATTTATAGCTGACCTGTATGGAACCAGCTGGTATCACTCTCACTATTCTGCCCAGTACTCAGCCGGACTCTTCGGCCCGATGGTCATATATGGACCCCAGGAGAAAAAGGATTACGATATCGACATTGGGCCTATCCTACTGAGTGATTGGTACCACAAAGAGTACTTTGACCTCGTCGAAGAGGTCATGAAACCCGGCGGTATTGGTGCTGTCTTTTCTGACAGCAACCTCATCAATGGTAAAATGAACTTCAACTGCTCCAATGTCGTACCAGGAGACAAGACGCCCTGCAAGAACAATGCCGGAATTTCCAAGTTTCGCTTCAAGCGCGGTAAAACTCATCGCCTGCGCCTGATCAACCCTAGTGCAGAGGCAATCCAACGCTTCTCCATTGACGGCCACACGATGAAGGTTATCGCAAACGACTTTATCCCAGTCGAGCCTTATAATACGAAAGTTGTAACGCTTGGTGTTGGTCAGCGTACGGATGTTCTTGTCAAAGCCGACGGCAAGTTAGACTCATATTGGATGCGCAGCAATATGTCCATCATCTGCAGCCTGGGTCATGCTCCGAATGCTCTCGCTGCAATTTACTACGACAACGCGAACCAGAAAAAGGCACCCAAGTCACAGGCATGGGACATCCCTGATCCGGAGACCTGCGTCAACGATGATCTGAGCATTACAAAGCCGCTGATGAAATTGCCTCTGCCTCCGGCTGATAAGACTATAGAGCTCGATGTAGACTCGTATAGAAACGCGAGCAATGTCACGCTTTGGTCTCTCGGAGGCGTGTCCGCAAGGACGAACTATAACAGCCCGACACTTCTGCTGAGCAAACTGGGCAATCACACTTTTAAGCCTGAGTGGAACGTGATAAACACTGGCAAGGCAAAGAGCGTAAGGGTAGTCCTAAACAACAAAACACCCTTAGCGTAAGTACCGACAAGATATTATAACTCTGTGCAGTTACTAACATCAAATTCCTATCAGACATCCAATGCACTTACACGGCTTCAACATGTATGTCCTTCATGAAGGCCCGGGCCCCTGGGATGGTACCATTATCAACAAACACAACCCCCAGCGGCGCGACGTTGTTCAGATTCGGGGCAATGGACATATCGTGATTCAGTTCGATGCCGGAGATAATCCAGGTTCGTAACCCCCTCTCCTGACTCAGCCTTATGATATTTTCTCCTCCCTGCGTTGACATCGTGCTAACGCGCTTGTAGGTGTATGGCCGTTCCACTGCCACATCGCTTGGCACGTCTCGGCAGGATTTCTCACGCAGTTTCTCACAAAGCCAGATAAAGTTGAGAAGCTACGTATACCGAAGGTGGTGGCTGAGACGTGCCGGCAGTGGGGGAGCTGGACGCTTTCGAATATACCGGCGCAGATCGATAGCGGGCTGTAAACGGACGTATACTTCAGAACTCTTTGTTGCAGAGGCTCATCTCTTTTGTATAGGCATTGCCTAAAGCTGGGTAAATCCCGCGATTATTTGCCAGGCTGTCTTATTGTCTTATCGTCACCTTTTAATGCTGTTATCTGATGAACAGGATGAGGTAATACTTGGGCTTGGTGTCTGACGTTAGTGGAGGATATTTCTTGTAAATACTTTTAAGCAATCTCACCATTACGGGCCATCTCACATGAGGCCAAAAGTTGTGGTAATATCATAAAACATTTCCTTGGACTGACTACCGTGTTGCTCTAGACAAACGGGCTATCTATGTAACTGAATCCCATTGCATATCGTCGTGACCAACAAAGAAAACTCATCTAGTCGTCTGTCATCAGTATAGGATGACATTAATCGTAGCTCCTGACTTCAACAACACCATTTTTGTTTGTTGCATATGTGCTACAGCGCAACGTTCGTTGCCGATCATGTCCAAAGCTTGGGCTATTTTCCTTCTTGGTTTGGAGCCGCGTCTGCTGGTGCACTCCTATCTTTCGTGGGCTCATCCTCCAACGTTCCTGTGTGTGATGGCTCTTCAGTCGACAAATATGGCTTGGGAAGCTCTGTGACTAGCGACTCTGTTTTGGTCGCCTTGGCCTCAAGCTGCTCTATATCGGGATGCTCGGTCTTGGGCGGCTCCGCAATATCGTCTGTCGCGGCTGCGGGAGCATAAGCGGATGCTGTTTTGTGCGTGTTGCCCCCATTCTTGGGCTGCTCCAAATCGACATGATCCTCCTGTTGTTTCGTCGGTTTATCCTCTGAAGACACATCTTGCCTTGTGTTTTCAGTCTGGCCATGAGCCTTGTTCTCGTCATCGTCAATAACGACAGCCTCCACCTCGGCCGCCAATTGTTCAAGCTCATCTTGCACCTCTCCTTTCTCTCTGCCGCCGAGCTGCCTGTCGGCCTCGGCGTCGCCCACAATCTGCCGCCACAGCTTCTCGAGCTCGTCGCGCCAACCAAGCTCATCAGCAAACTTGCGAATTCCGGCGTCGCAATCTCCCAACTGGATGACATCATCGGATCGGCTGCCAAGTTGTCCTACCCGCTCCATGTTGAATAGCACACGAGGCTTCCCCTCTTGCGCCATACCTGGAAGAGCGGCAAACGGGTAGACACTCAAGCTAGTGCCAACAATCAAGACCAGATCCGCCATAGCTACTTGATACGCATTATTGTCGAAGGCCTTGGGGAGAGCCTCGCCAAAGAAGACAATGTCTGGCTTGACAAGGCCCTTGCAGCCCTCCTTGTCGCAGTGAGGAACCCTGCCTCCAAAGACGTGCTCCTTCATCTTTTCATCGGGATACTCTTCCTTGCATTCGATACAGCGCTGAGTCGCAAAGCTGCCATGCGCCTCGATGATTTTGTCCGAGGGCACTCCAGCCACGCGCTCGAGGCAGTCAATGTTCTGCGTGAAGAGCATCTGGAGAAGACCCTTGCGGGCGAGGAGGGCAATGAAGGCATGCGATACGGTCGGGTGGAACTTTCCGGGGTATAGCTCGTTTGCTAGGACGTAGAAGGGCTCAGGGTGCTCGCGAAAGTAGGAAATGTCGAAGACGGCTTCGGCGTAAGGCAGATTGAGGCGGGCGAGATTGGCGTAAAGACCTGTTCCAGGTGATCGAAAGTCGGGGACTAGTACTCTGATTAGACATAGCTAGATATCAGGCTAATATTGATTGACTCACTTCCAGCAGCAGTTGAGATACCGGCACCAGTCAAGACCACAATGCGCTTGCTACGACCTGACTTGATGTACTCTGCGACAGCAGCCAGGCTCCGCTCAGTGAGGGTTGCGGGCGGGCCGCCATAGCTCATAGAGGACTCTTCCTGACCCATCTTGCGAGAAAGCCAACGAGGGACGCGGGGTCCAGGCTTGTTCTTGTTTTTGCGTCTGCGACCTATTTTGGCGATGGAGAATGCAGAAATATCGTACTTTCAATATGAAGATGGCGCTTGTAGATTGGTACTCTATCGAATTGCAAGGTGGGAGGGAATGTCAAGGTGGGGGGATTTTGGATTTACATCATTTTTTCTCTTTGGCTCTTATCGATAAGGCAAGCATGTAAGTGAGATGTCTACCTACAAGGCAGCAAAGGATCATACGAGAGCCTACTAGCTACCTAGGTATAAGACAAGGTACTATTACGAATATTGCCATCTAAGTTAAGAGCTCAATATAGATCACGTCATACTCTTATAAGCATCAAGACCCTCTGGCCTTGTCTGCCCGGCATCATAATCAGGTGTGTTATCACAAGGCGCCAGCTTTGCAAGGCTTGACAACTCGTGTGAATTCGACAAAATTGCAATTAGATCACACCTCCCTGACGGCAAAAGCCTTGACAAAGGTCTATAAGCGAAAGTCATAACAGGCCTGCCAGCCCGCCCGCTCGCTGATGACAAAATCCCAGGGCCCATCCAAGTCCAATCCAGTCCGGTCCAGTCCAGTCCAGTCCAGTACGTCAACGCCAAGCAATGCCAAAATCCCAGACGCCCATTTTTGTCCTTCTACGTGACCCAGCTCGGTTCAACTCTTTAACCATGGCGTTCTCGTGCCGCGGCGAATTGCTCCTCCTGTAGACGAGCAAGCTCTTCCATGGACATGCCACTGTTAGCGAACTTGTCTGCCTTCTTCTCTCGGCCCTTGAAATTGTTAGCAGTTGTGTGATATTTGTATTGGCGGTGGTAGATATACCTTTTGGACTTCCTTGTGCTCAGCTGCTGCCTCAAGAACAGCAGGAACCATGTCGGTGAAGCCTAATTGCTCAAGTGCCTTGGTGATATGGTCGCAGGCGATGGTCTTCTTTGCCTCCTTCTCTGAGATTTCATTTGCCTCTGAAGAGATAAGGGTGATGAACTCGACGCAACATTCTATGAGGAGATCACGAGCTTCTTTGGCAAAGGCCACACCTGCTGATGGAGGAAGAATTTCCGACACGATCTTCTGGACAGTAGCTGCAGCATTGTAAGCATAGAATTTGTTCAAGAAGAAGTGTTGTAACATACCTTTGGGGAGCGACAGATCGTCGTTGCCTGTGAAAAGATATGGTTAGCAAGGATCCGTGTACCAGGTATGAAGAGCAGACCCAGTAGTCCTGCGTCGTACTTAAGCCAGTACTTGGTCGATGCTGGCAGAGGCATGATAAAATGAGACAGCAGCAGGATATGAGGGGGATGTAGTGTATTGAATGTTGAACTTAACAGTTGAGATGGAAGTAATGATATGAAGGTGAGTCGCTGAGTGTTCATGGGTATGGATAATGGTGATGAAAGATTTTTAAAAATCAACATCATGAGCAAGAATTCCGTATAAATACGGGAAGACAGAGTGTGATTCAATGCGTTGTGTCTTTACGACAGTGACGCATCGTCGTGAGGATCATCACGGGTTGAGAGCCAAGAGTCAGGATGCGTATAAACGGGAGCAAGATGCACAAAAGCAAACAAATAAATGAAAAGACCGCATAAAAGCCTTACCTCCAAACTCGTGATCAGACATTTTTTCGACAGAGTGGAAGCTAGTGAATGGGGGTGGTGATGAAGAGTGTTTGCAGGGAACGGCGTATGTTGGAGGTGTAAAGAGTCCCGTATACACCAAGACGACGCGGTTGATGACTGTCGGTGACTGGCAGAATGCAACGCGATGATAAAGTCTCAGCAAACAAATGGAGATGAATAAAAAAACGCAAGACCGGTGTTTGATGTTGATGTCCGTTACAAGTCTCGTTTGTTGGTGGTGTGCCGTTAATTGTCGTGTATTATAATGGATATCTCGTTTGATGAACGAGCTGAAGGAAACGGATGGTTACTCAGGCCCATGAGTGGTGGGGCAAGCCTCTTTTGTATCTGAGAGAGCTGCTCGCTGCTGTCCGTTTTTTGCGCCGCGCTTGCAACTGAGCTAAGGCAAGACCCGACTCCACCTGGCATTTTATTTGCTTATTAGGTAGTGCAGTGGAATGGCAGGAGCCTCAGGTCCCAAGGCTCAGGCTCTATTTCCAGCCACACAGGGCGCGGCTTTTGGCGCACGGACCAATCAAGCTGGTCTATTTCAGAAATTCCATCTCTTGAAATTTTCCTGTTTCTTCATAAACACATAACACATTCCTCTTCTCTCTCTTCATCATCACCATGCCAGAACGCTTAGATTGAGCAGTGGCTATTCCATGGCGGTGCCCATTGTGTCTTGCCAACTTGCTACACCTCGAAAGCACTCGCTTTGATCTGCTTTTGTCCCCGAACGCAGCCGCCAATTCTTTTTGGGTAAGTCTCTCTTTGTTCACTGTACACACATCGCATGAAGAGATATGTTGTCGCCCCAGGCTGAGGAGGTTCGACAAGCCTCCTGTGCTGATTGACATCGTCCTGTGCCAAATGGACAGAACTGATTGACCCCGATTATCTTTGTTTTAAATCTGGAGCCATTCGCCTTGACCAGTGGCTAACCAACTCAAAGTTTGTGCTGCTCCGTCCCAGGCTGTAAGACTCCTTCCAGCATTTTCCTCTCCGACACGCCATGATGCATTTTGCTATCTGGTACTATCAAATACCGACCCTCATGACGGATAAAACGATAGCCTGAGCGTATTCGACTGCACGCTTGTCTTGGACAACATGTTGGAACATGGGACTAACATGCGACAAAAGCAGCTGCCTCGAACATCAAGTCTTGGACAGTGTTGCGCGCGACGTCTGAGCACCAGGTAAGAACATCTTTTGTTTTTCTCGCCTTATTTGCACTTTCAAATGCTATGATGAAGAAACTTACATTCCATGCTAAATCCGAATGTCCATGTGGAGCAAATTAAGAGCTTTTCATCTTTCGACTGACTTGCATTTGTCTTTCTACCTTTTATCTACCTGCATCATTGTAAAAAACCATAAGCTAACATTGCTTGAGATATCTAGGTGTTTTGTGTCTACGACATTGTTAAGCTCTGCTCTATTCTTGGTACGTCTCAACCTCCGGTGAGTTCCATCTGCGTAATCGTTAGTCTCCGATTGCACAGTATGTCTTGAAACGTACGAGAAGAATTTTCCACTCAGGTCCTTCAAAGGGTCTGAAACAAACTTGGCCATGACATGTCCTGGCTGTTCTGGCTTGAGCAAAACGCCCTTCTCCTTGGCTTCAACAAAAGAGTCGTATTGCGCCTTATTCATGGTGTCTTTGCCCTCTGATCTAAGAACGCCTTGCATCTCAGTATCTACTCGACCTGGTGCGATCGCGACACTGGTGATATCGGGCTCTTCGAGGGCAATGTGAGCCGAGATAGAGTTGTATGCAGCTTTTGAGGAACCGTAGCTTGACCATGCAGCATACTGCTTGGCTGCGGCTCCTGATGACACCCACACGATACAGCCCTTAGATTTACGTAGCTCCTCGATCGCAGCTTGGGCCTGGGTCTGTCAGCGTAGTCCATGGATGTGTAGATACTTCTGGACCAGGGCCTAGTTACCAAGGCGATGCCACTAAAGACGTTGATGTCGTAAATCTTCTTCCACTCTTCAAGTGTAGTGTCGGCGAACCTTTTGGGCGCCAATATGCTGTGGTTGACAACAAGGCCGTCAACCTTGCCAAAGGAGGACACAGCAAGGTTTACCAACTTTGTAGCCAGCTACGTAATGTCCATCAGTCTCAGTTTTCACAAGGAGATGAATTAGGTTGCTTACTTGAGGCTCAACAATATCGCCGGCAATGAACTGGACCTGATCGGGATACGATTTCTTCAACCCTTCAAGAGGTTCGGATGATCGAGCCGTGACAACGACTTTGTGAGATTGGCTGAGGAGGTAGCGAGCAATAGCAGCGCCAATACCCTTACTTGCGCCGGTGATGATGAATACTTTGGAGGCCATGTTGAAAGAGAATGCTGTGTAACCGTGTTGTTGTTACAATTGGAGGTGAGTTATGGTAACTGGACAGCTTTTGGCTAAAGCTGCTCAAAAGCTGCTCAAAAGAGAGTGGGGGTTAGTTGGGGATTAACGATGGCGGGGTCAATTTTTGGAGCTTCAACCCGGTCTACCCTGTATCATTGTCACTCACGTCATCGATTGCTTTCTTGATTACAGCCTCCGTCAGTCGAGGTCTCCTGTTCCTTTGTTGAGTATATGTTACATCTAATCTTAATACTTCACCCATCCAATGGCTTCAACGGTGATTGTTGGAAGTGGCATCATCGGCATAGCAACTGCTCACTATCTTGCTGAGCATCAACCAGGATCAAGCATCCATCTCGTTGACTCATCTACCAGGTTGTTCGCCTCAGCGTCAGGATACGCTGGCGGTTTTGTCGCGAGGGACTGGTTTCGGGCGGATCTCGCTTCCCTGGGGGCACTCAGCTTTGATGAGCATGACAAATTGGCCAAGCAGTATAATGGGCGTGAAAAGTGGCTGTACTCCAAGTCGGTGACTGTAAATTATGAGCCGCCGAGGAGGAAACCCAGGGAATTTGGAGGGCAGGATTGGTTGCGTGAGGGCGGCAGTCGTGTGGATCTGGTAGAAGAGAGGGGAGAGGTAAAGGATAGGAACAGTCCGCCTTGGTTGAGGCGTGTTAAAGGCGATGCTCTCAGTCTGGTTGACAGCGGTGAAGGAACGGCTGTCCTGTAAGTCACCGTGTCCTGTGAAGGTAACCTGTCACTAACAGGATATGATTCTAGTGATCCTTTAAGACTCTGCCAGTTTCTCCTCGAACGGTGTCGGGCAGCAGGTGTACGGATTCATAATCCTGCTGTCGTTCTAAACGTAGGTGCCGACTGTCATGATGAGTTATCATGTGTCCGCATCGGCTACACAGACTGCTCCTCAGAAACACACATCCCAGCTACGCGTATCCTCGTCTGCGCCGGGGCATGGACACCCAGAGTCTTGGAGACAATGTTTCCGGGATCATCTATCAACATACCCGTGGTGAGTCTCGCAGGCCACTCACTAGTTGTACGAAATCCCGGAGACGTAGGCGACACGTTCCACTCGGTGTATTGTAGCTTGGATTCATTTTCACCGGAGGTCTATGCTCGACCAAACGGACATATCTGGCTAGGTGGTGTTAATGCATCTATACGACTACCGCCATTAGCAACAGGCGCGAAACCTATAGATTCGTCGCTTGAGAAGTTGAAAGACTTGGCGAAGCAGATTATCAAGACGGAGGGCGACGAGCTAGAGATTGTACAGACAGGGCTGTGCTTTCGTCCTGTTTCGGAGAGGGGGACGCCTTATATCACGCGGATAGAGGATGTAGATCTACGGCAGGGTTACAGGACAAGGAAAGGCAGAGATGGCGGTGTTTATGTTGCCACGGGGCATGGGCCATGGGGGATTAGTTTATCGCTGGGTACGGGTAAGGTAATGGCAGAGATGATGCAAGGGAGAGAGTTGAGCGCGGATATAAGTGAGTTGGGATACAGGCCGTGAGGAAGAGTCATCTTGGTTAGTTGTAGTTGGAAAGAATACCCAAGTGAGAAATCGTAAGGGCCAAATTTGATTACGCTCTCTCTATTTGACGAGACAGTCGCGAAGCTTCTTGATATCTTCACTTCCAGCTCTGCAACACCCGCCAACTAGAATGATAGGCCACTTTCCTCGTTCTTCTGTAGCTTTGACAACGTCTTCAAGCTGATGCTCCCAAGGCGAGCGCTTCTGGTTCTCGAAACCGTCTGGTACTTCCCACTTTTGCGTAGTTGTGTTGTAGACTTCTCCATTCGTGCCATCGGGGTACAACACCAAGGCAGGCCACTCAGCCAGCTTGCCTTGTTCAACCATATTTGAAACAGTACGCTCAAAAATTTGCAATAGCTTGTCAAGCTTATCAACCTTGGTGCAATTGATGCCGATGCCCCACGGTAGGTTGGCTGAGATCGCGGGATCCAACATGGCCTCGACCGCGGCTTCGATAGAGTTTCCGTCAGGCAGTCGCAGGTCTTTTTCTGGAGAGAGACAAGACGTCCAGTATGGAAGATGAGCTAGCGTCGGCGTTGCGGCGAGAGCTTTGCGCATGGCAATGATCTCGTCTACGCGGGGGATTGTCTCGAGCGCAACATAAGCCACTCGCTTCTCTATCTCAGAAACTTCGGCAAACACGCCCAGACGTTCAAGATGCCATGCTTCCAAGTCAGCCTGGGAATCGTGTTCAGTATCGTATCTCCCGCTGTATTCTTGGCCAGGAATCATGCAAGCTCCATACGGTCCAATACTCAAAGCCACACGGCCGTCATCTCCAACCGCGCGCTGGGCGATACTGACCGCATCGTCTAGGAAGCGCGAAACAGTCTCACGTGAAATTCCCTGGGGATACTCTTCAGTGCGAGTGTCGGCGAAGCCGTGGAGGGAGACTTGATATGTTGCTGTGAGGAGCACGTCAACGGGGACGGCGCCAAAATCGCTCTGGCATGATTGGAGAGTGCTCTGGTCGGAGACGAGCAGATGGGAGGACCAGAGCGGCGTTGAGCGGGAGAAGGTGATGGAGTATTTGGACTCGAGCGATGTGCCGAGGCCACCGTCGAGGATGAGGATTTTGGAGGGCATTTTAACAAGAGCTTCTGTAGGTTGGTGGTGGTTGAGACTGAGTTGGTGCCGACCCGGAAGAGAAGGCTAACTTAGTGGATAGCATTGCCGTTGATTAACATGGTTGATCAATTCGGAAATAATGCATCATTGAATCAACTAGAACTGAATACTAGATGGGAAGGCGAAGTAAATTTGATCTGAAGTATGTTTATGCCCTTGATTTCTTTCTCAAAGTCCTTGGACTCGAGATATTGCCTGGGCTTGGTAATTGTAATTCGAGTTCCTACCAGGGACCCAACTCTGAAGGTAATAGGACAAGGGATTTTGAAAATACTCTCGTATTTTTAGCAAACCTCTTTATTGACTCGGATCAACATGTGTAGTTATGGACAAAAATTCTTTTTAGATGTACTCGATTGCTAAATACTGTTCAAGGCCGACCTGCATGTCAAGCCTCAGCATAAACACTGCAGCAATTTCACGGGCCACCAAGATCATTCCAAGAGTTCGAATGGTAAATAGAAAGATATCAGATAATTTAGTTCGCTCAGAGAACAGAAAGACTATGTTGGGGAGGCTGTGGTGCATGCTCAGCACCTGAGTTCAACACTGAACAACACTCGGTGCTAACGATGCTTCATTCAACTGTCAACCAGAAATAGGTAGAGTGTTCACGAAAACAGTCACTGTTCGAGATTCAAGGAACTTCAGACATATCTAAAGAGTAAGTCTATAAACTGAGCCTGCCGTTCCACACGGGCAACTGCTTGATTCTATCATCCCAGGATCATCCTCATCTCGACTCGACGATAACACGGCACATGCAGAGAATTTGAAACCCTTTGATCGAGTCTTGCCTTCAATCTATCCAAAATAACCTAAGATCTTTCAGGATGACTCTCCGATCACCATCTCTCCGTCGAAGATCTCGCTCGCCCGAAGCTCTCCTTCATGCTCCCCTCCAGCTAACTATTGGCGTCTGCAGGCCACACACCGAAGATGGACCCAGCCACTGGATTCTCATGCTCGCAGAAAGAGCCGCCGAGTATGCTACATGGTACCACGTAATAGGCGGCCCCAGCGTCAACAGACCTTGGGAGACCGTGATTGAAGAGGGTAGATTGAACAGCTGGGCCGTCGACACTCGCTACTACGTCGCCGAGATTCCAGCCAGACATAAGAGAAAAGTCAGGAACTCGGTTAAGAAGACTCCAGGTATGTTTTGCCAGGGCTGGATTGTCGATGTGATTGGAGACTTGGAGAAAAAGGACGTGGTTCCTGCGGGCACGCAGAGCAAGATTGCTAAGCTCATGGAGCCGGATCCTTACTATGGCGTTGCGGCGCCGCAGATCGAAGAGCAGGAGCATGAGCTCTTTGATGCTAAGAAGATGATTGACTGGATTGAGAAGCACTGCTTCTCTAGGCTGCTTCTATTTAAGTGAGAGAGCACTCGGGCATACTTTGGCTTTCAAGTTCAAGCCTCATGGCGCTGGTCGCTATAACCGTTCAGTTGGCGGACTCACATGCATTTTGGGCTGCATATGGCATAAGGTAAATGGTAATGTTTGGGCTTTGTTTGCTTCAATGAATTTTGTAGTTCTGGGCCGTGGAACTAGATCTTAGACTGAGGTTCATGAACTTGAAAGTCTGAGGCGAACCAATGGTTTTTTTCATCGCAGTGAACCTGGGACAACAAAGAAACTGAAGCTGGAAGGAGGCGTAACAAGGAATGGACGCACTGCCTCTTGCAGATCATGGCTTGTTTACCGAACTCTTTCAGTAATAGATCTGATGCCATCTGTCGTTGAAGCATCACCTCAATCTTGCCTCCCTAGCTATGTTCTTCAAGATTCGCAAACTAAGTTCTCAAGACTAAGTTAGTACTATTTGTTGTTTGCTTTACTTTGTGATAAATCCTCACGATTTCATTGAGAAGCTGAATAGTAGGACGATCAATGATCTCTCCCGACGGACCACTGCAAAATAAGGTGAGATTAGCTCCCCCAAGCTTCAGCTTATCTTGATTTCAGCCAATGACTTGACAAGATCACGAAGGCCTGGGTCTCGTTGGCGCCGTTGCTCAGCGGTAACTGGTTCGATTTACGGGCGATCTTATTTAAAGTTGCCCTTCCGTACGGAGTACGTCAGGGTCGGTCGCAGCTGAAACAAGGCCCCTGCCTGTGATACAGCTCCCTTAAATACTGGGGAGCTCCCTACCAACGTCATCAGCTGTGAGGGTGCTCACATCTAAGTTATAATCTTACCCTTTGATCTCTCTACCATAAACCGTGATGGATTTTTCCGATTTCGAGGTCATCGACCCAATTGTCGAGCTCGGTCCAGAGAGCAGCGACGAAGAGGACGCGTCTCAGCCGCCATATGCGTACCTTCAGGGCGGACATCCCCCGTGGCAGGGCCATGAGGGTAAGCTAGTTGGTGTTGTTGACATGGGCAGGTGAGGGGACTACCATGGCATTGCATCGACAACAATTCGAGTAACAGACTAAATAACAATTCTACTTCTAGCAATGGCATCCGCCTATCCATCTCCGACCTCTCAAATCCATTGGCTCGTATGCTCCCGACTGTCTACCAGTACCGCGCGTCCATCTCCCTCTACGACTCTCAGTACGACCCCGAGACTGGCGAGCAGATCCCCATCCCCGACGATGTCATCGAATCCGTCGTCTCTGTCCTGAGCAGATTCGTTGTAATATGCGACGACTTTCGTTGCAAGAAGGAAAACATCCATGTCATCGCAACTGAAGCAACACGCGCGGCGCTTAACTCCAAGCAGTTCCTGGCTGCCATCAAGGACAAGACCGGCTTGACGGTCGAGCTTCTTCCCAAAGAGGAAGAAGGCCAAATTGGCGCACTGGGTATCGCAAGCGGCTTCTCCACCATGGAAGGGCTGGTTATGGACCTGGGAGGTGGTAGTACCCAGATTACCTGGATGCTCAGCTCTGGCGGCCAGGTCCGCATTAGTCCCAAAGGAAGTTTCAGTTTCCCGTATGGAGCCGCTGCTTTGACCAAGAAGCTTCGTGATCTTCGGGAGGGAAAGAAAAAGGATGAGGCCGATGCAGCCGTTAAGGCGTTTGAGCAAGAAATGATTGCCAACTTCAAAGACGCCTACAACCATCTGCAGATCCCCCATGAGATGTCGGAAAAGGCCAAGAGAGAAGGCGGATACCGCATCTATCTCTCTGGCGGTGGCTTCAGAGGATGGGGCTACTTGCTTCTGTACCTCAACCAGACGGATGGCAGCTATTATCCCATCTCCATCATCAATGGCTATACGGCCAAGCGGAAGCAGTTCGAAGATACCGAAGCCCTAAAGCATGTCGCCCATGCTGCCAAGGACATTTTCCGCGTCTCCGATCGGAGACGATCTCAGGTTCCCGCTGTTGCGTTCCTTGTCAATGTGCTCTCCGAGTCCATTCCTGGGGGTATTAGGGAGGCACACTTCTGCCAGGGCGGCGTGAGAGAGGGCTTTCTGTTCCGCCAGCTGTCTCCATCCATTCGATCCCAATCACCCTTGGAGGTAGCCACGGGTTACTTCGCACCCGGTTCGCGTCACCTTATCCAGCAATTGCTGAAAAACGCGATCCCGAAACCTTCAAAGAAGAAGGAATTCCCCGAAGAGTTTGCTGAGCCTGTGGTGGACTCGTTCGCAAACTCCATGTACTTGCACATGTTCATGTCCAAGGAGACTGCTTCGACAACCGCGTTATATTCGACCAGTGTAGGAAATATGTCTGCGATCCATGGAGTTTCGCACCAGGATAGAGCAAGGCTGGCCCTGATGCTCGAGTCCAGATATGGTGGTGAATTGCCTCCTCGCGAGTTGGAGTTCCGCGAGTCTCTCCGCGAAATTCTCACACCTGAGGAGGTCTGGTGGGCTTCCTACCTTGGCAGGGTAGGACAGCTGATCACCGCGCTCTACCCAGCTGGCAAGATTCACAAGTCGAAGCCGCGCGTGGTCTTCACTGCTCAGTGGTCATACACCCTGGGCAAGAAGAAGAATAAGGAGGGTGTCCTGCTCACCATTTCAGTGCAAAAAACCAAGGATGATCCGGCTAGGACAAAGGAGACTGTCAAGGAAGCAGCTAACGATGTGGAAAAGGTTGGAAAGAAGAAGAACTGGATTGGAGATGATGAACCTTGGGGAATGAAGGTCAAGGTTAGAGTTGTAGAGGAGGGTATCCTTTCTGAGGAAAATGACGAGTAGGAAAATCTAGGTAATGAAGAACTGTGCTTTTGAGTGATATAAGCTTGCTTTACGATGGATGGCAAAGAAACGGACAAACTGTATGCTGATACGAATCAACAGATATTGGAAGAAAATACAAGTGCGCACTTCATTATTCTCATTTGCCAACATCATCTCTTTTCAGGCGTAGCTCGCTTCTATTCTATCAACCAGTGTACGCCTTGGATTAGATCTTCCAACCACTTCTTGGTCACAGGTAGGTCGGGGCAAGTCGTCCAGAAACCATGGGGTAGTCCCGAGTAGACGTGAGACTTTGTAGACAAGCCAGCGTCTTGAAGTAGCTGGCCTAGAAGGATGGCCTCATCTCGCCGCGGATCCCACCCGCAGATTGCAAAGAATGCCTTCTTTGCAATATCTGCATGAGAGTCGAAGAGCAGAGGCGACAGCCGCTTGTCTTGGGGTGGAGCACCGTAGAGTCCTATTTGCATGATCAGTTGGAAGATTCAATAGCTTTGTAGGATGATTAAGCACCTGCGAAGTAGTCGATTGACTTTCTGGTGAGACCAGGGGCATCGTTGATCTCGTCGACGCTCAGAATGCGGTCTAGGTACTTCCTTGGTCTCGCATCAGGATGGCAGAAGCTACCAGCGAGGAATACAACTCCGGTGATCTTTGGCGAAAGGCCCTCATCACGAGCCAAGTGCGAAATACCAGCGGTGAAGTTGGCACCAGCAGATGTTCCGCCGAGAATGAAACCCTTGGTCAGATCTGTGTTGAGCTTGGTCCGACCCTGCGGCGATGCAACCTGCAAAAAAGTGTCAGATCGTATACTAACTAACACGATGAGACTATTTTTATTACCCATCGAACGACGTCAAAACTATCCTCGAAGCCAACGGGGAACTTGTGCTCGGGAGCAAGTCGATACTCAATGCTGGCGACAACGATGGGCAGCTCCAGCGTAAGTGCGCGACAGGTTGAGTCGTCTGTCTCGAGGCCGCCAGTGACGTAACCGCCGCCGTGCATGTAGAGGAATAGGGGAAGGGCGTCGTCGCGGTTCTTGGTTCGACGATAGATGCGCAGTGTGATGGGGGTGTTGTCGCGCGTTGATACCTCCAACTCAAAGATGTCGAGGCCTTCTTGTGGAGCAATGGGATCGTGGTCTCGTGTCATGCCCGAGGACCACTTCGTGCCTGGGGGTAGGTTATTGGGAAACTGATGGACGTGAGCAGTAATCTCGTCAAGTTGGAAACCTGTTTCATCGTACATCTACCCACTGAGGGTCTGGTGTTGCGTAATGTCGATACTCAGCCATTTTTGCATGTAGAGGAACTGCCTTGTATTACGATGCTGTGCTCGGTGTAAGACCGAATCTGGCTGAGAGTCGTCTTTAAGTGAGTTAGTAGGCAGACGAGAGCTACAGTACCTCATGCGAGAGCGGACCTGGAGCTGCTACTTATGTTGATCCTTGCCTCCCAAGTTTTGATCACGCAGGGCTAGCTCCCCAGCGATCCATGCTCGAGGGTCCCATGATCTGGGGCTAAGTCAAAAGATTATCTTATCAGATGCGCCCGTTGGGACTATTAAGAGGATCACTATTTTACATGGCCTGCGGGTGATTGAAGAAGTAGCTAAGCTACTAAGCTGCGGCCTTACAATGGCTTTAGTACAATCGTTTTCCCTCAAATTATTGCAATGCTGATGTACTTTCGGACGATTCTTTCTGAACTCCAAACTATCAGTGCAGATCAATCAAGAAGGCTCGATTCTTTGCATCACAAGCTCTTCTCCGAGGCACGCTTCATAAATGAGGCATTCTCCAAACCATCCGCCTGGATCTTCCAGATATTCCGCCCCATAGCCACAAACTTCTCCCCAAATTCGTCGATTTCTGCCTGCGCAAGCTTGCTAGTGGCTTGATGCATCTTGGCGTATTCCTCATCAGTACCCAAGGTCGCAGTCTTGTACCGCTGCTTCCACGTCCCTACCATCTGCCTCGCAAACCCACTGTCGGCTTGGATGTTCTTGGCGATGAGGTAGAAAGACGATCTGATTCTGTGGTTCCTGCGGTGCTTGAACAGCTGAACAGTGGACATCTTGCTGAACTGATGGATCAGGTCGAAACACCGCCAGCCGTCAAGCTTGTGCAGCAGAATCACCATCGTCCCGCCGCTCTTCAGATGCTCTAGGCCGAGAGCAAGCTGTGTGAGTGTTAGACGAGTAGCTTCCCGGGGCTCCCGCCATTCTGCACGCTGATGGGTGCGCAGGACTTGACCATCGCAGAAGACGAGATCAAACTTTTCGGTGGCGTCAAATACGTTTGCGAAGAGAAAGTCATTTGGTCCGGGAAAGTTTTCGGGCACATCTTCCTTGGTGAGACCCATGTCGGATGCCAGCGTTGTGATGTCGCGGAATTCCACCCTGATTCCCTTATTTTCCAACCGGACCTCGTGGCCACCCATCTCGACAGGCAGGCTCATGGCCCTGACACGGAGGTGAGGGTTCTTGGCCAAGGCTTTATCAACGAAACCTCCTGGAGCTGCGCACATGTCTAGCAAAGCTGGCTCGTGGTTACCAGGCAAGGTAAGAGCACCGGTCGCTTTGTCCAAGTCCTTTGCGATGGTCTTCATCATGGAGTAGAAGAATACACGGTTCTTATCATCAGATTTGTCTGCAACCTCTCGTTGTCTCTTGAAGTGGCTGTCGCCTTCGGTGCTTTCCCATCCCTATACGAATAGTCAATCATCTACTGTTTTATGACTGATGAAATCCTTGTGAACAGGAAATGGCTTTGGAGTGTTTAGTACGCACCTTTTTTCTCAGTTCCTGAAGGCGACGGAACTCTTCCACATTGTCCATTAGATAATCCCGGAGAGCCTTCTGAGCACCTCGTTCAAACTCGGGACCCTCATTGTCGGCATCAACAGATGCCTGCGCATGCTGGGATTTCTCAAGGACAGGCTGCGAGTCTGGACTACAAGCTGCAAGGTCAGATTTGAAGGACATGTCTGCGATGGTTTGGGGAAAGTGGCCAGTGTAAAGTCTCGAAGGGTTGAGTGCATTATTAAAAAGAAGGGTAATGAGCATTTATTTATAGATAGATTCACCAGGATCGAGAAACGGTTTATTTGCGTGTGCATGTTTCTGTCTTTATTACACTTTCTTGCCTATTCTATGCAGCAGGCAAACACAATAGCAATCATGGGTGTTTACCACCCACCAACCAGGACGGCCTCCGGCATAAAGAACACGCCACGCTTTGAGACAAGGCTTTTATAAGGCACACAAGAGATAGAACATAGAAAAAAGTGTCGGTTTCACTTCAGACAACAGCTGTTAATAGGTTGGTTGGTTCTGAACTTGATAAGGTCGCGAGGATAGGCCTGTAGGCCTTCCATAGCCAGTATCCACAAAGACATGGATGTACCAACAGAACACCTTTATTTCTTAGGACTGTTACTCTCACATATTTGGGCGCTTAGAGGCCAGAAGTATAAATTGTGTATACATTTGCCACTCTAGATTTATCCAGATTTACAAACTTGTCCTGAATTAGGCTGCCCACATACCGCTTGTTAGAAGCTCCCCTGTAAGCACAAGATTCAAGAGAAAGAAACAAGTCAGAGAATCTCTATTAGTGGTAGGTATCTAAGTAGTCTATGCCTCTTAGCCAACTGTTGAATCTTCGTCCTTTAGAGGATCGATTACCTTAATCTTCCTGCATCCTTCTCGCATTTCAACCTTCTCGAACCTCGTTGAGTACAACCAGTAAACAACAAACGACTGAAATACGCAGAACAAACTGAGATTTGTTAGTCAAGATGCTCATGTTGATGACTTTTTATAACTTACAATGCACAAATACCAAATCAACCGCGTATGAGCACAAGATTGTCCAACGTGGCTACTATGCCCCTAGTAATCCCACCGACGAAGCCTATTCTTCGCTTTTTAAGATTTGATTCTTCGTAAGCATCGAATTGCTCACACATGGCAAACATCAAGACGAGAGCAAATAGCCATATACCTATAGAGAGAGCCAGAACCAACTTGTATTACGTTGGTGGTCTCGGGTTAGTAGGACCTTGTGGGCTGGTTGGTATTTTAGATGCAAATGGGTAAAGAGATTCCTATGAACCCCGTGAGTCTTGAGATGTATACGAAGCTTTAGTATAAGGAAACATACGACTACGAGATTGTATGCTGATGCGGCGAGCAACTCTTGGCCTAGGTGCTAGGAGATTATGCCAGCTGATAGCCCAATCGCCGCGCAAGATGCTACCCGTCTACCAATATCGGCTTTGAAAGCATCACCAAAAGCCTTTTTACGAGGGCTGCTTCCTCTTCGTTAGCCTACTAAAAAAGAGAGCGCCTCTTTGAATTAACTGATGGGTCTTTTTGTGAAACCTGGTCTACAACACTCATCGCTGTTTGTGTATGGCCTATGGCCAACAAGTATGGATACCTAGTAAACAGGAAACAGCTTACCTGGCAATCAAATAGAACACGCTTTCTTCAGTTTTCTCCTTGTGGTCAAAGGGAATTTGTTAATAGCCACAAAATAGATAGGCGGTCTGATCAAGATGCCTACAGAAGAAAATAGGATAACAAAGTGCTTTGATCTATACCTAAGAACGCCCTAATGATTATGATATACCTCTTATGATACTATTATATACTCTCGGTGTCTTTGTTATCTTTCAGATCACCTGACTAGATAGACGAATTGAAATATCTCGTAAAATAAAGCCCCATAGATCGTAGTTCCCAACGTGTGCAAACTTTTATTCGAAGTTTGAGCAATTTACTTAAATGGAAACATAACGCGCCGATAAGGATACTACAGCTTACCTACATAAACGGCTGTGTGTCTAAGGCTGAAACTCTAACCGCAATTCTATACATTACGGCTGGGGCTGGGAACGGCAAGGCCCTTGGCAACACGGCTTACATTTTGCAAAGGCCTGCCTTTTTGTATAAGCTGCCACACGGCACTGTCTGTCGTAGAGTGATTTAGCAATTGTCTTGTCTGTCGTCTCACTTCGATATAACATCACCTCTCCGAGCCGACTTCTGGCTTTAAAATAGTTGTGTTCACATTTCTCTTTCTTGCACAGATGTTTCAGGGTATTCGTGCTAAGACATGGTCTTACATGATCTGGCTAGGTATTGGAACGGCGTTAGAGGCTGCAGGATATGTTAGACGATTTAGCCAGAGAGGAAACCCATGGCAGCAAAACATTTAGATCGTGGACATAATAGACTGCTATTATTAGATATATTAACCTTTCGTCTGCGTTTGGAAGGTATTAACTAGTTAGGGATTTAGGAGAAGCTCTCACTTCGTCAAACATACTTGGCATTTCGTTGCTAATGGTTTTGATGGACCTTAAGAGAAGATCTCGTTCTTGTCGTCAGCTTGAATAAGAGCACCCAGCTTTAAGTCCCACATGCCCGAGTAGTCATCACTCTATTACGTGAGTATCTTGTATAGCGATAGCTCAAGTTGAACATTGACGACCGGATAATCTAGCCGAAGTGAATGTCATAAATCTGCCAGTTAAAACCATAAGCTTCAGCCATTTTTGTCAACGGCCGATACCGCATGCTTTTTGCGCCCTACAAGGACAATGCTGAATAATATCAAAAGACATAATCGACACTTCTACGATAGGGCGCACTTCACTTTTCAACGACGTATATATATATTATACTGGCCATTCTCTGAAACGCCCATTTCCTGTCTCTTTCTTCTGCACTCACAATTCGCAACTCGATATCTACCCTTCAATGTCTCAAATGTCAAATGAGCTTGATACGCACAACCGGACTGCGTCGGATGATATAATCCAGTTACAAAGCCCACTTGGCGAACGCTTTGAGTCTCGTGCAACAGATGCCGAGTTCTCGCTGCCTCCTGTCGACGGCGGAAGAAAAGCTTGGCTGTTCTTGGCCGCTTGTTGGGTTGTTGAAGCTGTAACCTTTGGTGGGCTTTCTTATCCATAAAATGCCCTCGCTGCTTGTGCTAATTCATATTTGGACAGGCTTTGGGTTCTCGTTTGGTGTCTTTCAAGAATACTACAGTCACCATGAGCCTTTTACAGGTTCGAACAGCATCGCTGCTATTGGAACCACAACTACAGTAAGGGACCTGCTCATTGAACTATACAAGGCTGTTCTAACATTAGAAAGGGCATGCTGTATCTAGGAGCTCCATTTGTCGTTATCATATGCCGTCTCTATCCCCGTCAAGCTCGCTGGTTCACCTACGCGGGCCTTTTTGTTACGTCCTTGGCTATGGTAATGAGCTCATTTTGCACGAGTGTAGGACAACTTATTGCAACACAAGGAGTATTATTCGGTGTTGGTGGCTGCTTTGCCTACTGCCCTTGCACCCTATACATCGACGAATGGTTCGTTCGACGTAAAGGATTCGCCTATGGCATCGTCTGGAGCGCTGCTGGAGCTGGAGGTGCTGTACTCCCTCTAGTTCTTGAAGTCCTTCTCAAGAACTACGGCTTCCAGACAACTGTGAGGATCTGTTCTGGGATTCTATTCGGAGCCGCAGCCCCATTGGCATATTTTGTCAAACCCAGGCTTCCGTATTCTGCCAGTATTCAAAGAAAACCACTCAACATGCGATTTGTCACGTCGAGAGTATTTCTACTACACCAGTTGGCCAACGTGGTGGAAGCGACAGGCTACTTCCTCCCTACCATCTACTTGCCGACTTATGCTCGAACAACTTTTGGTACTTCCACTATCCTGTCAGCGTTGACTGTTATTCTGGTCAACGTCGCGACAACAATCGGCCTGATGATTATGGGTTCTCTCAGCGATAAGCTCGCAGTTACGACTTGTATGCTGATATCGGCAGTGGGAGTAGGCATATCTGTCCTTCTGGTCTGGGGGCTTACGGCATCTCTGCCTGTTCTCTACGTATTCTGCATCATGTATGGCCTTTTCGCTGGATCATGGGCTTCCATTTGGCCTGGTATCATGAGAGAAGTCTCCCAGAAGTTTCAAGACGAAAACGAGCATGTTGATCCCGTCATGGTGCATGGCCACCTTTGCGTGGGCAGAGGAGTAGGCAACATCATATCAGGTCCACTGAGTGGCTCACTCATCCGCGGTCAACCATGGCAAGGAAAAGTTATTGGAGGGTATGGAAGTGGATATGGTATACTGATCCTGTATACTGGACTGACGGGTCTGGTCAGCGGCATGAACTTTCTGTGGCGATATGTGAATGTTTTGTGAGCAGTTGAGTATATTCGGGGTGTGTATGCCATTGTCAAAAGCTTTTGATTTATTCGTCAATTTGATGCTTCAAGCTCCCATGGATTTTAGTCAAGAGGTAGATTAGGTCATTGTTCTTTTTACTCGGGTATCGCGTGAAACTCATTACCGGAGCAAAACCATGTACATATGTATTCAATATCGCGACTGTCCTCCTTCAAAGTCATGCACCTACTTTCAGTCTTCTAAAGACCGGAACCTAATGACCAACCGCTCCCCTAGTTGCCTCTCGGTGTAAGCATCCTCCTGCTCAATGTTAGCGTCATCAACAACAGTTGTTCGAAAAGTAGCGTAGATGGCAGCCAGGACAAACTTGATTTCGTTCATAGCAAAGTTAAAGCCAATGCACATACGACCTCCACTCTTCAGGCTGTGGGAACACTTCGTCATCCCAGTGGAGGGTGTATGCGAGAACTGCAATTCTCACACCTACAGGTATATAGTAGCCTCCTACGTTACATCCATTTCTGGGCGTCTGGCGTGGTTGATGCCCTGGAATAGGTGCGTGAAGGCGAAGTATCTCCATCATCACAGCATGTAAGATTTGCAGAGAATCCACAGCCTTCAGATCTGTCAAAACTATGTTGCTCATAGCATGTTCGGCAATTTTTGGCACAGAATAGTTGTTTCTGGTGGTATATTCTTTACCAAGCTTCAAAGAAGGCGTGAGAGAACCGATCTCAGGGCAAAGTTGATGTTGAAGACTCGGCGATTTCGAAATATGCCATACCGCGTATGTCATAGCTTTGACGAACTGGTAGCAAACATGTTTGGGACCCTTGAACCAGGTTAGTTCATTGCTGTGTTGCGGCGGCTCATATTCGTCTGCTGTACTCATAGTTTGATATACTTACCCGTAATTATCAAAGACGCTATACCAATAGCCTTTTTCGAAGCCTCCTTAGTATACGACTCGCCTGCCCTTGACACCGTCGACGTTCACTTCGTTAGGGCCGAGTCTTGCCCCTGAACCAAGTTTCTTATGCGCATTATACAGTGATCTGTTTTCTCATCTGAATTCTCTTGCTGCCAACACCCAGAGGGGGCTGATATGGCACGTCCAGTGCGCTGCGGGAAGGCGACTGACCGGGGACATGAATGCAGGATAGATTATAAACACATAAAGCAGCCAGAGAGATAACGAACCAACTGTCATTACTAGGACAAGAGCCATGGCGAGGGTGTGCTTCAGGACCAAAGACGAAGAATTCTGTACGAAGAGATCGAGGCAGCTAAACATGCGTTTGTTAGGTCTGCCTCGAGGTTTAGAAGCGAGAGGGGTTCACCAACAGTCCCACCATCGTCATTTTGAAGTGGTCGAAAACAAAGTTGGTGCAGCGGCTTATCCTGGTGTAGGGGCTATCAAAGAAAGACAAATCTGGAATCCATCTCATAATAAAGGCATGTATATGTTACATGATTAGGCATAACCTACTGTAGTCAAAGACAGGATAATATAAAAGCTAAGGTATCTTCCGATAATTTTAAATTTAAAACTCTCCTAAACTTAGTTAATCCATTCACTAAGAAAAGGTTGAGGTACCCTCTACTTCCAGTGTTTCTTCCTTAACCCGGGGATTATCTTATTTGATAAAAGTTCGTCGCCAGTTGCGGTTTCAACTTTAGATCACGCAGGTAGGCACATGTTTTTCAATCAACACCACGCTGAGGTGGTTTACAACTTGTTATGTTGATTAATGCTATGGCAGAGCTTATCCAAAATAAGGAATACAATACATGAAGGATAGTATTGGGCTTTCATGGATATGTACTTGACTTAAATCCTGAAGCTGTGTGAACGGTGGCCTTGAAATTCCTCATCATGACCCTTGGCTTTCCTCCGAAACAATCTAGTTCAGGCTGATAACCTCAACATTTCGGACCTTGAAAGTTGTTGCTGTAGTGAAAGCATCAGCACGCGATGGTCGAAATTCAAGAAAAGGAGTAACTTACGCCTGGTAGGTCCAGGTGAGCCAGAGGATCCCTCAGTCTGGTAGTTGACGATGCTGTTGAGCTATTAGCTAAAGCTGATCACACAATTACAGGATTTCAAAACTCACAGACGAAGTCCCGCTCCAATATAGTCACGTCCATACTGCGTCGTCTGTTCAACACCATCGAGGAAGAACTTGACTCGAACATCATGGCCATTCTCGTCGCGCAGCTCAGCGCGAACAGAGTGCCACTCCCCAGGGTTTGGATAGTCCCTGTTGAGTGCAGCCACCTCAGATGAGGTGTTGAACGTGTTGAACGAGATCTTGCCAGAGCCTTTCCACTCAGCAATGTCAATCTCGGGAGGCCATCCACTGGCAGCGTTGAGCCAGAAAGCAGGCCATGTTCCCTTGGTCACTGGAGCGATGAAGTCGGCTTTGATATCATAGCCACCTCCACGAGCAACGGTGAAGGTACGCTTGGCGTGGATTGCTCCGGAGAGGTAGTGGATAGGCTCTTTCTGATCTTTTCTTGGCTCAGCGGTCAGAGTGAGAACACCATTGGAGACGGAGACGTGCTCCTTATCCATTCGAGCGCCGCCATTGTGTGTAGGGCCCCAGGGATAAAGATAGTTCCAGTAAGTCTCGAGGGAGTTGAAAGAATCTGCAGGAATCTCTGTCGTTGCGCGTCGCTCAATCGGCGGGCGCAGACTGGAGCATGATACTCCTGCGCATTGAAGTACAAGGAGGATATCTTTGAAGTGCATGGTGCTGGTGGTTCGGGATGATAGACTTGAGGAATCCTAGAGAAGCTCTGACTTGACTACGAACAACGAGGTGGCCGAAGCAGCACTTAAATACTGGTGAGGCTATCATATTGTGGCCCTCCAAATTGGCATGAAACAGGAGGAATGGAACATCGTCCAGGATCTTGAAACTAAAATTCTCGTATCCGTGCATATGTTATCTCAAGGCTCAAGGGCTCAAACAAAACACATGGATAAGTATTAAACGCACCAACAGAATGATTATATGTGCTAGATGTGGTACGAGGTGTGTTGACGTGATGGAGCCTTAAAATTATTATGCTGATCAGGACGGGTAGACAGTTGCCGATCATTCGCCCACTTGACTTGTCACCGAGCTGATCTTTCATTGTGATTCGAGCGCATTATATCTATGCATACGATTTCAAAAGTTCTCCATGTACGGACAGAGGTGGTGTGATGAGAGTGCAATCATCTCCATGAATGTCCACGGAAGAGAACCATCCGGACGTCTCGGATGAAGATGAGTCCTCGATCGCTAGGCAAAGCTAATTTTTGATACTCTGCAACGCAGTAGTGTATATACAAGAGAAACCTAAATACAAGAATGAGGCAGACAAAACCTTCTACTTAGCAAGAGAGTTTACGTAGTTCTCAAGGTTTGCATAGCCGTTCGACGCAATCTTCATGCCATCCGCAGCATCCTGCGGGTTGAGGCCATTCTTGGTCTCCCACTCATCAGGAATGCCATCACCGTCAGAATCCTTGAGTGCAGTGCCACTGGCAATCTCCCCAACACCGCCAAACTCCTTCTCATCAGAGATCTGCTTGCCCTCTTTTCCATACGACTTGACCTGGTTGATGAGGGCGGTGTCGACGCTGTCTCGATGCAGCGAGTTTCCAACGCCTCTGAGGACGGCCTCAGCAGCTTGTTGCGCTGTGAGGGCAGCAGGGGCTGGGTAGTTGTAAGGGGTTTTAACCAGATCCATGTCGGAATAGCAGGTGGTCGCTGCGCAAAGAGCAGCACCATCGAGTTTTCCGTTGCGGTTGGAGTCGTAGAAGTTGTCCTTGACGTCTTCAAAGACGCAGTCAGCAGTCCATTTGCACATAGGGAGCTTCTACACCTACAAGCATGGAAAAACTTGTTGCCTCGTGTAAAGGCAGTAACGCTGGTGTCAGGACCAGAGATGAAGTAGTTATTAACGATGTTGACATAGCTGTCGGCCTCGCTTCCTCCAGCAATGTAGCCTCCGCCACCTCCCCAGTTGTAGATGACCTATAGAGCAGTGAGTACAGGCTGGCTCATCGTTACACAGGCAATGATCCGGATTACGTACGTTGTTCTGGAAATCGTTGACACCCTTGACCTTGGGGTTACGAGTCTTGTTGTCAATGTACAAGTTGCGGAACAAGCTGACTCCGCCATCAGTCTGGATCAAGCCACCGCACGAGTGCGAGACAAGGCCCTGCGCAATGATGCTGTCCTGGATAGTGACGTTTGTGACATCACCATTGATCGAGAAGGTCTCGTCACGACCCCACGAGACACTGACGTGGTCAAAGATGATGTTCTTGCCGTCGGCAATGCCGATAGCATCTTTGCCTGAAGTTCCACCTCTGCCCATGCGGATGGTGATGTACCGCACGATGGAGTCGTTAGCATTGGACAGGGACCAGCCGTTTCCATAGACGACAATTCCCTATAGATGAATTAGCAAGGGCAATGATCGGTTGTAGAAAGAGTACTCACACCGCCAGGAGCAGTCTGGCCAGCGATGTAGATGTTCTTTGACACAACGATACGCTCAGAGATCTTGATAACACCACCGACGTCAAAGACTACAATTCGGTTGGGCTTTGATACTGCGTCTCGGAGCGAGCCCTTTCCAGAGTCGCTGTTTGTACGTCAGATATTTACTGCATAGCGAGCGGTAGAATAGATGTCAACTTACCTAAGGTTCGTGACCTTGTACACCTCACCCTGACGACCACCAACGGCATTTCTACCAAAACCTTCAGCTCCAGGAAACGCAAGTTGAGCGGCCTGCGCTGCTGAAGCAGCTGTCAAAGCTAGCAGCGTAGTAAACTTCATTTTGTCCCAATGGTCAAGAAACTTCTACTAACTTGGTAGAAGAGGTGGCTGGCTGGTTGGCTGGCATGTTTCAATCGTAGAGGAGGTGCGGGATCAGCTTATGTACCCCATCATAAAAGGGTTCCTATTTCCATGTTAGGAGACGTCGGCTAAAGCTCCGTTTAGTCCAACAATGGCAAGGGTTGCATACGGGCTGGAAACTCCTCCAATGTCTGTCTCTCGTCTCTCGCGTGTAATGAGAGGGGAGTTGGCTTTCCCAGCTAGTTAGGGTTGCAGTGAGGTCCCGATTGGTGGAATCTCAAGACAAGGGTCACAGTTGACATGTTTCAGTCGCAGGAGTGTTTCGAATCAAGGAATACAACTCCGGACGATTATTTACTGAACCAGTGGGCATGTAAGTACGTTTAGTGTAGACCTAAAAGAGAATACATACAAATTGCAGCATCAACTGATGGGCAGCTCTCCAAGCAGAGTTCATTTTTCATGATGCTTTCGAGTTGAAAGTTAGCTGTCAGAGCCATGCGTCTATCACTGTTTACCCGTACTAAAACCGTTTACTAGGGTCTAGTTCCTGTTGCTCACGGCTTTCAGCAAATGCTTTTCATTATAATCAAATAGTACAAACCAGGGACTGGTTCATTTCACTTGGTTATTTAAGTCTGTGATACCAATTATAAGTGTTTGGAAGAAGAAGAAAATTTAATTACAGGTCCCAGGCCGACAAGCTATACCTTCTCTGCCGATAACTGGTAACATTTGGATCTCGACCTGCAAGCTTAATAGCGTAGACGCCATCTCCAGTTCTCGTCATGATGACTTTCCCATGCGCCGTGTCACATTCCAGAATCTTGAGGAATTCCACATCATCGGCCACAGCCGTATCACCCAAATACGACTTTCAAAGGAGACAAAGAAACATTTGCAGAGTCAGGGTTGGACATAGCGATCCATGCTTAAGCAAGACAAACAAGACCAATACAAGCCAAAGATAGACGTGTTACAAAAAGAGACACTTGGTGAGGTGTGACATTGTTTTCAGCGTTTGTTCTTTGTTCCAGTCTGGCTTTGGTTTTCCAACAGAAAAACACATCTGGGCTGTCACCAGCTAACTGGGATAGTGCAACAACAATCAAACTGTTTATTGGCGTTTGGCCGACCCTCTGACTTTAGAAACAAAGCAGCGAACAAATCCCACCAACTACTCTCGTTCTGTAGTTCTCAGAGGATATTGGCATTGGGTCTATCTATTCGATATAACTACACATGATGGCCGTGGACGCTAGGTAGATAGATGGCAGTTGCTGTCAAATGCTTTAGCTCCTTTTCTCATAACGATGCTAGTTACTGGAGTAGCTTCAGGGATTTTACAAAAGCGATTATTATCATGCATGTAATCGCAGCCATCTTGTTTGGTTTTCGAGTGTCAAGGTCAAGCCATGGAAAAACTAACCAACCACATCTTTTTCGAGCGATCATTTGTCACGTAGAGGGCAATAAATTATTCACTTAGGGGTCTGCTACTCATCAGGCATTTGTTTATGTGATTCACCTTCTACTAAGCGCCTTTGTGTCCGTTTGAGCCGGGTGAGCTCTTCTCGTCTCACCAAGCAAGGCCCTCTTTGATATGCAGATGGTTCTGTGGTTTTCTACAAGTGATAGGTGTGAGTTTTGAACACTCTGTAATAGAAAGTATCGGAGAACGTCACTTTGGGTCGCTCTCGGCACAGATATACATAGCTAGTGAATTGGTTGATTTGCGGTCCGTTCTTCTATCTTCACCATCAACCACCTCAGTTATCTCGGATATTGTCTTAATCTATCACTTCACCTGGTTCAGTCTCACTTTGGAAGGGATGGTTCTCGTTTCTCGCACTCATCATGGCTACACTATCGATCCAAACCACGCCATCGGTGCAATGCGTCAGTCTCTTCTCTACTAATATTCCTAGCGACATGGGACGCCCAAACGGCGCGATGTCGCTAGTATGTGCGGCTTTGGTTAACTCAAGGGGTCTTGAACCCAGACACCCCATGCCAAGTGGCCCATCGAGCTGCTTACTGCTTACTGCTTGCTGCTTATGCTGAGCTCGTTGAGGCTTGCTACCCGTTCATCATGCCGACATGGAAGTTGTAGCTGTACGTTGCTACAAAACTAGTCTTGGAGAGATTGGGGCACAGTGGCAGGCCATCTCACGGAATGCAAGCAGGGAGGGAACCATGATGGTCGGTCTAGCTACATGATCCCTGATCATAATGAGTCTGGATGATGAGCACCGCGCTGTTGCAGACCAAACCGACACATTGCCTATCAATGTTTGGTCGGGCTTATGTGCCGTCATCATCTATCTGGGCGGCAAGTCCATTTCCTGCCCACGGAAGCAGTCAGTTTGGACAAGCAGACATGAGGGTCTCTTTTCCTTTTTACGCGTGATGAGAAACATTGAAATTTCAGATGAGCTACTATAGACTAGAATAACGGGTTTGGTGGATGGATATACAGCCTACAGGTAGAATTTGCACGGGTTTGGGTTGTTTGGGTGCATTGCAATTGTGTTCATCTCTTATGTTTTGGGATACCAGGGGGGATGAGATTGAACCCCCCCCCCCCAGTTGACTTCGGAAGAAAAACACAAGCGCTAGCTAAGATGAAATATTGATCGAGTTGGCTTTACTTCTATTCCAGCATAAGGATTAAGCCCCTAGTTTACTAACTTGTTTGCACCTATCCTTGTTTGAGATGAAGGATCTTACACCAGGATCATCATGTAACAGTAACACCAAGGCCCTTGCCAAAGCAAGGGTCCTTCGAAGGATCGCATCGCATTATATGTAACGCGTAAACACACAAACATCGCTGGCTTCTTTATCCCGTTCGTTTCCACGCATACCAGTGAACTTCGTCCATATTATCAGTCGGCCTGACACATTGAACGATGGCTGCCCCCAAAGAACAAGCCCCCGAAACTCTCACCTTGCCCGACGGCCGTATACTTGCCTATAACATCTACGGCTCGTCAACACCATCCTTTCATATCTTCTACTTTCACAGCTACCCAGCGTCTCGTCTAGAAGGTGTCATGTTTCACGATGCAGCTCTAGCTCTCGGCATCCAGCTCATATGCCCCGACCGTCCCGGCATGGGCGAAAGCTCATACATGCCACAGCGCCAACTACTCGACTGGCCTCCGGACATGCTCGCGCTGGCAGATCACCTCTCAATTGCCCAATTTGGATGCATCGGGACTTCGGGCGGTGGTCCATACGCCTTAGCCTGCTACCACAAGATACCGCGCTCACGACTCAGGGTTGTGGCCGTACTGGCGGGTGTCTGGCCGACCGTTCTCGGTACGCAGGGTATGCCTTTGGAATCCCGACTCTTACTCCTACTCGCGCCTTGGGTACCCGGGCTGGTAGCATTTGGGCTCGAGCACGGCATCGGCAAAGCATCGCGAGACTCGGATAACCCAGAAGCATTTGCTGCTCTGCTGTCAAAGACCTTCGAGTCGCGAGCTGGAGTGGATCTTGAAGTGTGGAGGGAAAACAAGAATGGCATCAAAGACATGATGCTGGATAACCTGCGCGAGGCTCTCAAGAACGGGTCTACGGGAGCTGCCCACGATGCGAGGGTATACGGAGGCGATTGGGGATTCTCCCTGTCCGACGTCATGGTCAAAGAAGGTTCACTTTTGATATGGCATGGGAATCATGATTATAACGTGCCACTGGCCATGACGGAAAAGGCGGTGGCTCTATTACCAGGTTGTCAGTTCAAGGCCTTTCCAGATGATGGACATGCCAGTCTAGTTACAGGAAGGTCGAGAGAGTTGTTGCAGGAGGTGAAGATGCAATTAGAAGGACAACATTGGGATGCCTAGCGGGCATCAGGTGCCAGCCAAATAGGTTTGGAGTTACTGCCTACCTTTATGGCCCTGTTCACACCTTAGTTCAGGCTGCTCGTCGCGCTAAGCGTACCAGATAGAGCGCAATCGTTGACCAGCATCCATCAACAAACAAGCCTCGTTCGAGGTCTGGTTAGCTCAATTGGTAGAGCGTGAAACTCTTAAATAAGTACACAAATCTCAGGACAGCAAGAAATGAGGTTCCTGAATCAAGTGATGGGCGGGCCAAACACATGATTCCTTCCTCAACATGTGTTACAGCAGAAAACTCAAGCATCCACTCACTGCCGTTATAAGGATCTCTCATTCATTATTCATTCATGGCGCTTTATCGTTAACGATCACGGGTGGCGCTGGCCTATAGGTTCTTCCACTGCTCAAATACATCCACGATGTCAAAGCATCGCTGTTTTAGCTCAAATCCTCACATCACAAACAAGAGGTTGATATCTAGAAGTCAATGTCAGCAGTTTATTCGTTTGAGGGTAGGCTCGGAAAGGCAGATACTGACCAATAGGATGACTGCTCGACAATTGTGGTTTCTGGGTATACTTTGTCTCAAGAATATCGCGGATGCTGTTGAGCAATTCGACATAGCTCTGCTTAGGATTTGCCTTGATTGCTGAAATAAATGCCCACGACATGGCACCTGTGGCTTGGGTGTTGATGGTAGCGTCGGCCCTGGAAGCACTGTCAGAAAAGTCTCAGAAATGACGCAAATCGACTCACGATGTCTGGTCGTCCTTGCTTCCAGACCACATCACGACATCTGCGGGCGACGTTCGGGTGTCCTTGGTCCTCTCATAAGCATCACCACCCCTAAATGCGGACTTGGCCAAACTGAAGACGGAACCAGCAGCGCCAGCAAGATCTCCACTAGAGTAGGCCTTGAAGGCGTCAAAGAGGCCTGACGCAGCTTCCTTGGCAAGGTTGGGTTCCTTAAGAACACCCTTGGTTGAGTAGACATATGGAAGATCCATGACGGTAGCGGAATGACACGAGTCAAAAATTGCAGTAAGGCGGACACCTTGTCCCAAGGGCTTGACGACACGGAAGTGAATCTCATCATCGATGATAGGGCCAGCTGACGTGTGGTCGACGGGATAGATGCATTCATCGTATCCATCGTCCTCATCGCGTTCCCGGTCTTCGACCTGGCCACCGTGACCTAAAGGAACTTGTGTTAGACAGCATATCACCCAGGAGCTGCATCAACTTACCAGAGTAGTGAAGGAACAGAGCGTCATTGGGCTGAGCGTTTGACACAAGCCAGCCCATAGCGCGAGTAATGTTTTCCCTGGTAGGAATCATGACAGGATTGGACTGATCGTCAGTCAAGATGACCATATCCTCTCTCTTGTAGCCATAGCGCTCAACTAGGAAAGCCGACACGTTATGAACATCGTTGATACAACCGCGTAGCTCGCCTTTCTGATTAAAGTAGTTGATACCAATGAGAAGGGCCTTGCGTCGACCGGTACAGTTGGAGTATTGGAAAGTATAGCCTTCGGGGGCTCCATGACCAAACTGCTGGGGAGCAGAGGGAGGAGGCGGGCCGGATCGAGCGTGATTTGCGTAGCCATGGTGACCTTGCGGGAGAGGATAGCCGTAGGCGTCCAGGCCAGGTGGTGGAGGGTATTGCGGAGGAGGGTATCTCTGGATTCCGGAATGCCCTCCGGAATAACCACCATACTGCTGCTGGGGAGGCGGATGGTGTTGAGGAGGAGGGCCAGAAGGAGGACCGTATCCATAGCCGCCACCGCCGCCGCCTCCATGATATCCTTGACCTGGATAGTAGGACATGTTGATTTGTTGTGAGAGGTGAATTGATACTCTGGAGCCTGCAACAGTTCGGCGTGGAGAACTGCAAGACAGGAAGAAGATGCAAGAGAGAGCCCGAGAGATACGAACCTCCAGGCGCAGAAACAACTATGGGGCAGCAGCCAAAGCGCAGCCTCACCTCTCTCACACAAGGGAATTGAGCTCGCTGCTGAGCTGCCTAGCTGCGTTCGAGGGCGGCGCTAATTGTGAGGCGGGGCCAGGTGATGGTTGAGCTAAGATCCATGGACGGTGGATGTAACCCGGGCTAGCCGGGATATGTGGGCCCAATTCTCCAGCCTTGAAGTCCCCTGAAAACCCCCTGACAGGTGAATGTTCTGGAGGCCGCTGAAGCCTGAAGGGAAGTACCTCACCCAATGGAACGCCAAGGGACCTGGATGGTCTTGGCGCTGCGCAGAGCCCCTCCCCCTCACCGCAGCATCAGACGTGGATGTGTTGTGTTGGTGTCGACGAGCAGACGAGCTGTAGTCATTCCAGCCACAAGGGGAATAAGATTGCGAGACGACATGAAACCAACCCCCCATGATTTCGAGGGAGGCTCCATCAGCAACCTCTGAATGGCATCGCCTTTATGACAACATCACGGGCGGCCTCTCGCTTGTCAAGAGATTGACGTAGTGACCCATTGCCATTTGATTAAGGCATGTTCATCGGCTGCTGTTCACTATCTCTCATAATGTTGTTGCAACAACCTATGCCCCATATTCCTCCCTGCCCTACATCTATGGAGATGGTGCGGCTGTTGTAGCTCTTGGAAGGGGATGAGTAACTCGCAGCTTGTGATGAGCGTTCGAGGCCACCATCAGACCGGATGAAGGGTGAGTTGGATGAAGTCTGCTTCAATAGACTTCACGCCATCATGTGGAGACGTGCTTTGCTTGCCTACTTTGAGGTGTCGCAATTTACTATCTATAATACGTAACCATATGAATGGCTGTAATTGAGTCTTTCCAATCGATGCATCTTGACGTCGTGATCAACTTATCAGATACTTGGGCAAAACAACCCTCGTTTATACCAAACATGAAGCATTCATAGGGCTTCAAGCTGCTGATAATAGCAGAGCGTTTGACGGCCTGCCGGAACGGCCCGCAGGGGTTACTGAAGGTCCACTGATTGGCTATGTCACAGTGTCATTACTGGCCGGTTCCCGAAAGCTTTGGAGGGGTAAACGGGCATTAGACGGGCCCTGTGCGGCGGCTCTCAATACCTATGTGCCCGCGGTGCGATAGCTCCAGCATCAAATTATCCGTCTCGGTCTATACCTCAGTAACTACGAGACGAGGACAATCACTAGCAAAGAGGAGCCCGTTCTCACACAGTAGTTACTCACAGAGGTATCCCCTTTCTCAGCAGTGAGACGTTTCACTCCACCATCCATGCACCGTCGCATCTGCCAAGCACCTCTACCGGCTGGCGATAACTGCACGGGTCAGTCGCACCTC
Organism: Fusarium continuum; assembly: GCA_013184455.1. Classification (NCBI taxonomy): domain Eukaryota; kingdom Fungi; phylum Ascomycota; class Sordariomycetes; order Hypocreales; family Nectriaceae; genus Fusarium; species Fusarium continuum. The sequence continues at coordinate 94,536 of JABCKB010000285.1, forward strand.
GCACCTCGCACGCCAGGCCTTCCTTCCGCCATTATATAAACAGAACCCGGTCACTCCTTCTCTCGTCTCCCTCCCACTCTCATATCTACCTTGCGTCTTTTCTGCTCTCCTTCTCTGACAAACTTCAAACCCCCCAACTCAGACTTCATACTTCTCAATTCGAAGTCGCCCAATAATGTCTTTCTTCAAGAAGATCGCCAAAGAGTTCGAGAACCTTGGTATTGGCGACAAGGATAAGGAGGAGAAGAAGGACGAGTCTCATCAGGCGTATCCCCCTCAGGGATCTCACGACAGTAAGACTCGGCTCCTAGATAATTCCAGTGGTATTTCTTCAGCTAACTTTTCCTCTCTAGACACTCGTTCCTACGGCGGCTATCCCAGCGACGGCGGTCACGGAGGACCTCCTCCTCAACACTACGGTTCTCCTGCCCCTCAGCAGCAATACGGTGCTCCTCCTCCCCAGCCTGCTTACCAGCCTCCTTCTGACCGTCCTCCTCTGCCCGAGGGTTGGACTGCTCAGTTTGATCAGTCGCATCAGCGATGGTATTATGTTGAGCTAGCCACTGGTCGCACTCAGTGGGAGGCTCCCGGGCAGCATGCCCCTCCTCCTCCTCCCCCGGATTCTCGTCCCCCTTACGGGTCTCATCCTTCTGACGGATCTCGTGGCTACTCTGGTGGCCCTGGAGGATACGGTTCTCCTGCGCCTGGTGGCTACGGTAGTGCTCCTGGCTATGGCGGTGGTCACGCTTCTCCTCCTGCTCATGGCGGCTACGGGTCTCCTGCACCGGGTGGTTATGGTGCTCCTGCTCCTCATGGCGCCCCTGGATATGGTGCTCCTCACGGTGAGCACGGCGGTGAACGTGGTCACGGTGACCATGGCTATCAGCAGCACAACCCCTACGGCCACCAAGGTGAGAAGAAGAAGAGCAGCAGCTCTGGCATGCTCCTTGGTGCCGCCGGTGGTCTCGCCGTTGGTGCTGTGGGTGGTGCACTGATCGCCAACGAGCTTAACGACAGTGATAGTGACCACGGGCACTCGGCTCCTCCCGCTCCTGCACCTGCTCCGGTTTATGATTACCACCAGCCTCCTCCCGCTCAAGATCACTACGCCAACCCTTACGCACAGGAGGGCCCTCCTGCTGTCCTGCCTCCTACTGATGCTGATGGAGACTCCGTATCCTCCAGCGATCGAGAGGACGTTCAGGAGGCCCGTGAAGAGTACGAAGAAGCCCTGGCAGATGCTGCTGACTCGGACGCTAGCAGTAGTGATCAAGAGGCCCTGGAGGAAGCCCGTGAGGAGTATGAGGAGACGTACGAGGAGGTGTATGAGGACTAAGCGGTGGAAAATGAGCTATGAATAACGACATGTTTACGTCCATTTCTGACTAGATTGCGTTGGAACCGTACAAGCAAAGAAGAAGCCTGATGACATTCCCTCACTTGTTGATACCTTGGTACACAGAGTACAATAGCAGAGCACGTTTCGTATTTACCCAACTTGGCAAGCTTGCTTCCAAGCTCTCATTGTCCAACTCTTCTTGATATCGCAATATTGATGGCTAGCATATCTGACTGAGCATATGGTCAGACGTCAGACCATGCCAAAGTGCAACTGCACATAACAGCCGCCTTCGCTTATCGGCACCGAGCCAAGAACTGCAGGACCCTCTTCGTTGACAACCCATGTCGTTTAGACTCAACCTCACCTCTGGCCGAACCTCGGGATATCGGCATGTGATATTACCACCTTGCACGAACAAGACAAGCTGGGAGGCCTCAAGCTGTCTGAGATATGTCCAGAAAATTAACAATAACCAATTACGAGGCCGCATACGATGCAAAACAACAGTTCGATTGAATAGGAGATTAATACAAGCAAATTTCCGACGCAAAAGAATGAGTTGTCCGGCTCCACACTTGGCATTACACGATAATGGTTGAGCGTACATTGCACAGCCCCCGACTCCCCTTGGCAAACTTGCTATTTTGACAGCTTGATTGAATCCCCACTGAAAGCTGACGAAAGGAATTCAAATTTACACCAGGTCGAACAAGAGTAGCGTAACAGCATCCCCAGGAAACCGCCATTCGTGGACGGTGAGAGAACATTACTGAGCGCTCATCTCGGCATGAATATTGCCGAATTGACAAAGACTGGAGTCGCTTGTCTCGTCAAGCTTTTGAGGGGCGTGCGCAGGGCAAACAAGCATTGGGGGAGAAAGCTTGATGGCAAAGCTTGTCTTTCATGTCTTTCTCATGCTTAGACCAGGGTTGACAAGGGCAAGCGGGTGGTGAGCTTAGCATACGCTGGCTGTATTGTTGCAGGGCGAGGGTTTCCGTCGACTCCGGACGAGACTACCCACATGATACACTGGTTGTGGCGGAGATCAAGCCCAGCAAGACAGGGTAATAGAAATGAGTTGGGTTTGATTTGTCGCCGTACAATTATGTAATGCTTCTTTGTTGACTGTATGTTTTCTTCTGATGAGTAAGCTCCCTCGATCTTGTTATAGGAACTCTCTAAATCACCCTTTCCCCATCCTGGGGCACCATCATGTGGGAAGTGTAGCCTTGTCAGCGGGCAATTCATTATTCGTTCTTATTTCTCAATCTCCTAGGATATGTGTACGTAGGTATTCGACATGACAACGGCTAATGGTAACCATTCTTAAACGGGACCCTAACGCATCCCAGCATTACTCCTCCGATCTCGTCGCTCACTCTCCCGGGTATCACAAACACATTTTCATCAAACTATCCAGCCTATTTCTCGTTGTTCTTCTCATCCATGCAGATACATAGCGCCGCCATGAGGGCCATGTCGACGCCGGGCGCAACGATGAGGGCGTAAGTTTGCTGACCGAAGAGTAGATCACGGCCACTGAGAAGCTTGCGATCGATGCGCGCGACGACAGTGTTTGTCGACTTGTCAAAGATGTCGGCAGCGTAGTCGAACCAGCTGCCCTTCATCTCGAGCACCTCTGCCGTGCCGTCGCTTGAGGTGAAGGTGGCTGTAGCCTTAGAGCCGATGACTACGGCCAATGTTAGAGTACAGCACATGTACGCTTAGGAGCAAAAAGACACTCACGTTTGAAGCTGCTCTTGACCTCCATGAGCTTGACGCCCTGAGGGTTCTCTACGACATAGGTAGCGTGGATGTGAAAGAGCTCCTTGACAATGCTAAAGAGGTGATTGCCGTGCATGTCAAAGACCTTCTTGCGACCCGAGATGCTCAGGACCTTGCCCTCGACCTTGAGGATGGGCTGGCCATTGGCGAGTTTAATGTCGAAACTGTCACCTGTGAGGGAGAGGACTTTTTCCTTGAGCACAAGCGTCTCGGTCTGGGCGGCGATGAGGTTCTTGAAGATGCCGACCTGGCGGGGCGCGGTCTGGAGCTGGGGGGTAGCCATGCTTGTTGTAGATTAAAAGATGCTGGGTTGATATAAATATGATCAGGCGGTTGAGGAGGACGAGTGCAATACAGGATGGGAGACGACAAGGTGAGCTTGACGTTCAATCGGAAGGACTGGATCACTATAGTACCACTTGGAGGTATTTATATAACTACCTACGCGGCCAGCAGAGGGACCCTTGCGCAGACAGCGTCACATGGACGGGAGTGCCTCGTCCAACACGACTACTTCTAAACTCTAAACAGCTGAGACACCAGCAGTGTAGGGTAGTGCTGTATCTAAGTTAGGGCTGATCTGCGCTAAGGAAATGGTCTGGGAGCGAGGCGTACTAATCTAGCGAATGGCAAGCCGCGTGGTTGTCTGTGGCGGCGAAGGATGCTGGTAAGGCTGATTGGGGCTTTGCGTTCCTAGCTCTGCCTGAATATGGTTATACCTTTGATGGATGCTGTGATCTTTGCCTGAAAGGTTGTGAGATGTCATATCATGATACGTGTGGCTCACTGGTGACCATGATCTTAAGTTAGAGCATCCAGTTCTCTCTTCTGTTCTCATGGCCCCCAAATCGGTAGCTACCTTGGGGCATACAACTCAATCATCCTATGTTCCGTCAACAAACGGAAAAGGAATTGATCGCAAGGAGCCTGTGACACTGCCTCGTCCATATTGCTTATTCGCTAATCCACCCTCTCGGCACTTTAGTTGTCGGGAGATCCTTGTCACATTTGTCTTGGCTAAGAAACATTCCGCCTCTGACAGGTCAGTAGGCTCAAATCATGATACCTAGTGGTGTGGCTGTGCTTGCGATACTGCTCTGTTCTCAGGGAACTCTCTGTAGGATTGACCTGGGAATTCGCAGAGGATTTTCACGCGCCACGCCCATTATAGCTGTGATGAGCGTGGAGGCAACCTCCACGAGATCCTCCATAGAAATACGTTATGAGCCTTGACTAAAAGTGTGTATGACCGCTGTCTCATTTGGGAAAGATGTAACTACCTCAGGACGAACAGAACAATGATCTTGGTGAGGTTTGCAGGATGTTAAGCCGAGAGCCCCATGTTAGCTTGTCCACGGCGAGAATTGATAATACAGCTGCCATTAACTTCTGATTTTAATTTCGCGGGTACGACCGGATTGCTTGGTAGACACCTTCAAGATTATAAAGACCAAAAAAGGAGTTTGTGTTATAGATTATAATAAACTACATTATGTTTTCTAATATTTCACTTTTATCAACTATGAAGGTTTATTCTCGAAATTTAAACTACCTACTTAAAATATTCCGCATACACCCTACAGTTGGATAAACAGAGCAAGACTTGAGTGATCTGCAAGTAAAGAATCACGTGATTATTACGTCGGTCTGGTGGTCTAGTGGTATGATTCTCGCTTAGGGAAAACCCTACAGCAAAGCTTGCGAGAGGTCCCGGGTTCAATCCCCGGCCAGACCCTTTCTTTTGCTCTTTCGAACAGCATTGGTTTCTGTTTGCTGCTTTGTTGCTGCTTTGTTGCTTTTTTATTTTTTTTTATTGCCGGTCAATCAAGCAAGGCAAATTTGCGGAATGAATATCGGCTTTTGGGATCAAGTCAACAAATTAGGATATGAGTAGTTCATTTAGTTGTAGTTTTTAGATGATCCTCAAAACTCGGGATTACAAGCAACTAGATTAAACTGCTGATCCAAACGTTCTTTTGCTCAAGGTTACAAAAGACACCGTCAAGAGATACTCGAATACAAAATCACACATGTTCACACACGTTTGGTACTGGTAAGATAATGGCAACCTTTGTCTATCCGTAGTCTACACCCATAACTAATACAAGAAACAGATCTCGGGCGCGAGAAAAGAGTAAAGACACGCTAATGGGCGTCATTCAACCCACGATCCATTGGGGACGTTTACAGAGCAAACAGGGCAAGGAAGGCAAGGGTAGCAGCAGAGACGGTAAAGGCAGAGGCACCGCTGGTGATGGTGCTAGGGGTCTCAGCAGGGGCAGATCCAGATCCGGATCCAGAGCCAGAGCCAGAGCCAGAGCCAGAGCCAGAGCCAGAGCCAGAGCCAGAACCAGAGCCGGAGCCAGAGCCAGAGCCAGAACCAGTATCGGAGCCGTTGTTAGCGCCAGAGCCGGAAGTAGGCTTGGAGTAAGAGCCGGTGGCAGTAGCAGTAGAAGTGATATAGGTGACGGTCGAGTTAGAACCGTGGGTGGGCTTGGTAGCACCGCTGTGGGTCTTTGTCTTAGACTCAACGGCAGAAGTGGAGGTCTCCTCCTCATCATCGTCAACCTTGTCGCAAGAGAGGTCGAAGAGAGGGGTTGTAGAGAGATTCTCGGTGATGGCAAACTTCATCTTGTTGTCGGGGTTGGAGTCGCGTAGGGTGTACCAGAAGGTGGGAGTCTTGTTGAAGAGGTACTTGCAGCCAACGTCGCGCCAGTACTTCTGAGCGTTCTTCACACCAGGAACAGCCTCATCCCAGTTAGGGCCCTTGTAGGGCCATCCGGTCTCAGTGACCCAAACGGGCTTACCACCAGAAGCGGCGATGGTGGCCTGGTACGCCTTGTTGAAGAGCTTGGCAGCATTGTCGATGCTGTTGCCCTTGTCGTTCTCATAGTAGGGGTACTCATCCACACCAATGAAATCGATAGCGTCGAGGACAGCCTTGTTGGTGGTGTTGCCCCAGACATCCCAGGTGTCGACGTGGCCGACGGGGATCTTAGAGATGGGGGTGCTCTTGAAGGCCTTGCGGAAGTCGTTGATGAAGTCAACAAGGGCGTCGGGCTGAACACCGACACCACCCTTGTTCTTGACACCGGTAACGGAGTTTCGGTAAAGATCCTCGCTACCAACGGAAACACCGATGATGAGGTCGGTCAGATCAGTGCCATACTTCTCGATGGCCTTCTTGAGCGCGCTGATCTCCTTGTCAATGCTGTCAGTGCCGGAGGTCCAGACGCCAAGGAGGATGGAGGTCTTGGTGTCGATGGCAGCCTCGAAAGCCTCGATGGGATCATCTTGGGAGTAGGCCTGGATGTTGGTGTAGAGTCGAACGGCGCTGAAGTCACCAGGGGCGGTCTTAAGGTTCTGAGCGGTCTCGAACTCAGCCTGGAAGTCGGCCTTGAACTTGGCCTCACGGTTGGCAAGGGTGGCACCCGAGTTGAAACCAAGGTAGTTCTTGGCCTCGGCGCCCATAGCGAGGGCACCAGCAGCGAGGGCAGTGGAAACCTTCATGATGACGGTTTTGAATTATCGATTCTCGGTAAGGATCGATATATGGTATAGGCAGGTTGGTACAACGTCGAGCAAGGTCACACCACACCGGATCTAAAGTCTATTAAAGGAATGTGTTTTTTTCGTAAATGGTTATCAAAAAAGAAGCCGTTGGGCAGTAAAGAGAGTGACGAGGAAGTAAGAATGTCGAACCCAAAAGAGTAGACAGACGACAAAAAAAGGAAACGATGGATGGATGGAAGAGAGATGTTTGGATGAAGAAGAATGAGGAAAGGCGCTTTGTTTTGCTTGCCGGAACGCGGTGAGATTAGTTAGGGGCGGTTACAGCGGGCGTGGGCCCGTCACGTGTTGGACAAGCACTAAGTTCCCGGTTTTTCAGGGGAAATGCTTACGACGCTGGTCCACTAAGTTATGGTTAACGTGCCGCGGGCCGCTAAGAATAGCACACAAAGCTCAGGTGGGTGTGCTCATTGGCCATCAACCCCTAGCTTCTCCTGTCTCGTACCTAAAACGGAAAATTTCCAATTTGCGTGATCATCGATAAAAACAATCAAGATGAATGTTGCTATTCTGAAGGAATGGACATGGATGAATTGCCTGCCCACCTATCATCCCTCCCTACTTTCTCGTACTCTGAGATTTGATACGACGCCGTTGCAGGCCGTGTTTGTCAAGCCTCTTCCGTAACTTTCAAGACAGAGTTCAAACGGTGCCCTTTTGATGATGAACTTGGTGGCGCGACTTATGCAAGGAACAATGCACACAGGAGACCAAATCAAGGAAGCTAAAACAAGCACAGCAAAAAGTTTATCCTTGAGCCAATCTCCAGTGCATAGCAAATACTGGGATCTGATGCTGGGATTCAGTTCCTTGATGGCCAATCTCTGCATACGAAGCCAAGAAAGATAACATCAAATGCGATTTGATGTTTGAGATACCTACGGATAGACGGTGAACATTTGCTACCCACCGACATAATCCTTAAAGTCTTGTCTTTTAATGCTCGTGATTTCCTACCTCATCCTGACAAGATGCAATTCTCTGTCGTGGCCGAAGAATTCCTTGCCAGTCCAACACCACTAAACTAGCCGGGACCGCGGGCGATGCTGGTGGACCTGTTTTCCCCCTTGAAGTGGAGAAGACAGCGCTTGGCTGGCACGGGTGAGAAGCCGATCGATCCGTTCTTGAATTGGCGTGGGCACTGGGACGGACTGAACAGAGACAGAGAATGAACAGGCGTCGTTAGTAGATGAAGTGAATATGTACGACAAGACGTTGAGCAGCTGTATCTCACTGTATTCACTAGTCTCACGAAGACCGTCCAATTTACTTCAGAGTTCACAAGCGGATAACTACTGTACCGTCAGAATTTGGGCCACTGGGTTGTTTTACTGACTTGAGATTAGGCGCCGATCCAGGCTCTGATAGTGTCTCACCAAGCCATTCCGCCATCACTTCGGTTGGTCCTCAGCCGTGCACCAGTTTCAGCCACAAATATCCAATGGCTGTCATCATCATCAAATACAATAATAATATTGGTGATCAAGCAAAATGGTATCGCTAAGTCAAGTTATGGCTTCCTCCCGTTCAATACAATCCATCCTCAGGCCTCTAGCTGCAATACCAGGCACGTAGTCTAGTGCTTCTCTGCCTCAGGCTTCTCATGAGCGATGAAAACCTCGTCCTCGCTGATCTGGTATTTGGCAGACTTTCGCGCGGGAATACCCTTCTGGAACTGTTCAAAATTGTCAGCTGAGCTCTTTGTCGAGTTGACGGGTCACGTACCATGTAATCCATCTCACCAAAGGTTCGGTCCTTTGTTTCAAACAGACGGAAATACCCCCAGAGGAGAGTAAGAGTGGCTAGAGCTGCCCAGAAGAAGGCCTGGATTGTCTGTTAGCATGCCATTTGCCTTTGGTCTGAACTGGTGTCTAGACTTACAGTTTTGCCCTTGAGGTTCCAGGATCCAGGAGACAGCATCTCCGGCTGGAGCAGACCTCCGCAGATAATGTTACCAACATAATAAGTTGACCGGGCCAGCACAACAGTTTGCGTACGCAGACGAGTCGAACCGATCTCTGCAACAACGGTGTAGATGATGGGACCAACAGACATGGAATAAGCTCCGAGCCACACCACACATAGAATCGACTGCGCCCAGGCTAAGGGCTTGGTCTGCGTCGGCAAGGCGAGGAAACCAATGATCCAGAGAATCACAACCAGGAACGAGAAACCTGACAGCCAGATGGTTCGTCGACCAAACTTGTAGATGTAGAACCAAGAGATGATGGTACCGACGAAGGCGATACCAGTTCCGCCGAGGGCAATGCCGTACGAGGCATCAGGACCAATACCAGTCATCTGGAAGAAGAAAGATCCGCTGTAGCAGAGGGCACCACCGTTGGTGATCTGAGAGAGGAAACCCATGCAGGCGATCTCGGTACGTCGAAGGTTGCTGCCGCGGAAACAGTCCCAGTATGAGGTTCCAGAGCGCTCCTCAATCTCAAGCTTGTTGGTGTGGACCATGAGAGCAACAGCATTCTCGTAGTTGATGTTGTGCTCGGGGTTGGACAGTCGCTCAAGGGATCTCTTTGCCTCGTCGAGCTGGTTGGTGCGGACGAGATGCCAGGGCGATTCAGGAGCGAGGTATGCTGCAATGGCGAGGGGAATAGGCCAGATCCATTGGATCGCGAAGGGGACTCTGTAACTCCACGGGGTAGGGTTGTTGACGAGGCCCTTGAGGACACCGGCCGAAATGAACTGTCCGATGCACCAGCACAGGTTGACATAGGCAGTGAGATATCCTCGAATGGCCAGGGGGGTGACCTCGGCGGCGTAGGCAGGACCAGTGGTGGCAAAGATACCCCAGGGGATGTTGCAGAGGACGTGACCGGCCAGAAGGACCTCGATATTGGGGGCGAAGAAGACGACAAAGATGAAAGCAGACAGCCAGAAGAGACCGCCAATAAGGACCTTGCGATGCCCCCATTTGTCAGTCGCCCAACCGTTGAGAAGAGCACCGACGATGTTGGCGAGAGCTCCGAGGCAGTTGAAGCGCTGCTGCCAGTTGGCCGAGATCTGGTGTCCGTTCTCCTCGTCGAGATACACGCCGTACTTCTCTCGGAATCTTGGGTAGCCGTAGAAGGACCCTAGGAGGGTGACGTCGTAACCTTCCATAATGACTGTCGTCGAGATGACTTTTTTGGCGTGTCAACTTTGCTGCTGTAGATGCTCTAAAAGTAGATGGGGGCTTACCGATAGACCAAAAGGCAGCTCGCTTGTACGTCTTGAAACCCTGCCAGACGCCGTAGCTGTGCTCGTCGGCCGTGGCCTCAAGTGCTTCATTGTTGAGGGCCTTGTCGTGAAGGTCGACGTTCTTGAGGTGGTCGAGTCCAGCATCTGTGCTCTCGACGTGGGGTTGGATATCCCCGATTTGCTTTTCGGCAACCATGATCGATTGACTCGTTGCTTTCGAGCAGCGGATTACTTGAGAGCAGAGTTGAGAATGACAGAGAGCCTTTTAAACGGGCATGATGGGTAGTTATATCACTGGCCTCCAATTGAGTATGAGCAAGGATATGCATGCTTCCCCTCATGCCATCTGCACGCATCGGCTCTCATGGGGATGGTCATGAGGAGCTAGTCCTCAAGGCCGGGATTCGGTTCAAGTCGCCGCCAAAACAGGATCGACGGCCCGTTGAAAGTCGTGTTAGTGAAGCTATCTTGTACTTGGACAACCCCGCCATTGGTGGAAGATCCTGCGGGGAAGTTGGTGATAGCAGGCCTAATGGCTGGCTCCCAATGATGGTAAGTGGACCGGATAAAGCTTCATTAGGCATCTGTCCACTCAGAACTGCTTCTCCTCCCCAGGTTCCCGGCTGACTGCCTATCACGGTAGGTGGAGAATCTGGGGTATTTCCTGGGGGATGGTGTTGATCCCCATTCTTAACATCAGATGTCTCGACCTAGAACCCAGTTCTCTATCAGTCGGCCGCCGTTTTGGGGATGAATACATACAAGCCCAGGGAAAAAACATGGCCTGCTGGCTATTAACCATTATTCCGGTTAAATGCAACTCGAGTTTTTTCTAAACTGACAACTTGAGGATCTTTTAGCCTCTCCACCTCGATCCTGAGCATGACTGAACGCCCAGGAATAGGACGTATATTTCCCCTCTTCTCTTGACTGCTCCTGCACCACACCTGGACGACAGCAGGCATTGCTTGAGTCGTAAGTAAATTCTCAATGCTTCGAAACCAACTCCAATCTACATATATGCGATTCGTGTTAAGTTTATCTTGATCATATATCCTTGGAATAAGTTGTCACAATCATAAATTCCGTCTTCTCGAAGCGACCCTCGTCTCACTTGCTCCGGGACTTCCGATGGATGGCTTGATATGGCGCTCAAGTTAACAACCAAAATATTTCTAGCTTAGTAGCAACCAGTCTTTTTTTTTCTTTTTTCTGATTTAACCGTTCTTGCGGCTAGAATCGACAAAAGTATATTATTTGACGCCAACTCTCCACGCTTTTGAGAACAGGGTTGAAATGGTAGGGTTGCATCTAAACTTGACAGTCAGGGCTTACAATGCATGGCTGTGGCACTCACCAACTCAGGCTAATTTCACTCTGCAATTCCAATTCTAGCAAACCTGAAGGTCATTGGAACGCAGAGCTCCAAATACGATGCGTTAGACGCCGTATGGTTGGTTTTGTCCCGAGGCTGCGGAACCAAATGCTCGAGAGGCTGCCATCGAACTATGTTTGGCTGGCCACGGTCCCGGGAATCGGACATCAGGTGAATTGACAACCTGCAGTAGTCAGTAGTCTCGGCTTCTGTCTCAAGCATTCTGCCTGTTTGCAGGTTCTGATCGGTTAACGGGCGGCAATACCGGCGGTTCATTTAATAAGCACCCGGCAAGGGCTCGAATAAGCTCATCTTACCCTACGGCATCATCAGCTGGCCGTTGAAAATTAATCTTGATCTTCTCATATCAAGCACTTACCCCAGACGCAGAGAATTGTCATCATCAACTGAAATCACGGACCAGATATTGTTTTTTAAGCAAGACATCGTTAAGTTTTAAACTCAACCTCATGAACGGGTCCTTGTGTCTGAGCAAGATAATGCGAATACTATTAAAATCAGCTATGCTTTTTAGCCACCTTGGTTAAAGATATGGCAGCATTATTAACATTAGCATGTATTTTATAGCTATTAAGTCCTTTAACAACTATGTTTTATTAATATAATATATAAAATTTATAATAACTGGTTAAACTATATAGTTTTTTATTAAAATTAGTAATAAAAAATAAAAAATATTTATAACTTTATTTTTTTACTTAGTTTAAATATTATTTAATATAAATACTTGTTAAGAATTCTCGCACTT